>OY856414.1:632670803-632798303 GCA_963693085.1 Alisma plantago-aquatica | reverse complement strand
TATGTTCTGCATGTACATGTAACTTGAGTTTGGTCCATATATAGGACTCTTTATACTCCTGTTATTCTTAATAAAATTGCTCTCCAAGTTACTCACAATACATATACATGTGTGTATGTATTAATATCATGCATATGGGGTCATGCTGACGTCACCGGGTCAATTGGTTTGACCCGACAGTTGAACCACAAACTCATGACCATGAAGCTTTGATGGGTGGACCTCCTGGTCGAGTCTGAAAACCTTGTTGATGATATAAAACATAGTGATAGATTTGACTAGGTCATGCTTGGTACGTGATTTTCTTGTAGTTAACCAAAATTTTAACCAATGACAGGGTAGACTAGGCTGAACTTATTTGGTCTGATTTAGACCTCACACCACAAAATTAACCAAATTTGTAAATTATCTTAACCATACCAAACAGAACCACAACCTTTTACTTTGATGTATAGTCAAATTAGACCAATGTTGTGTGCCCATGAAAGATCTGAGTCGGAATGCATAATGGGATTTTTTTTAACCAAGAAATGAGGTCTTCGATTTCAATGTCGTCTCGACAGTGTGGAAATGAAAATTTGGACGAAAATTCCTACAAATGCAACTGTGTCCATTTCGGCGCCAAAATGAATGAATTAATTCATGAAATTTTACAGACATGATCTCTATCTAAATATGCTCATTTATGCAATAAAATTTTGCATGGGTGTAGGCGAAAGGGGAATCCTTTGTGGGAGGTAAGGAATCTGTCTTGGTTCCTAGGGATTTCGATGACAAAAAGTAGGAATTATAATATGAAATTTTACTAGCACAATCTATAAACTTAAATACACTGACTTATGCGATAATACACAACTTACAATACATGAATAACACATTAAGTAACTTTTTTTTGAAAGTTTTTTTAAAGTTAAATTCAGATGCACCAGAAAAAAATATTATCTTACTAACTCACATTAGTTGTATGCTGGGTGTCGTTTTGGTTATGCATACATTACTGAGTTGATATGGTTGACGTATTACTCCCATGACATGTACATTCTATAATTTTTGTTGCATGAAGTTACGTTGTTGCTCATACACGTTATGATTAACAAGCAAAACCATTATCTTTTGGTGTGGTTGGCTGCCTAGCACGCTTATCATCTGATAAACCATAACTGGAATACATCTCGTCGACACTGATGACAATTAAAAATAACATAAAACATGCGTTGCATTAATTTTCAATACATTGAATGGCAAACTATAAGTATATACTAAGAATGAGCCCCATAGGATCAATCAAATTTTTTTTTTTCAATTTTTCAGGGTTAATTATATTTTTAGGTCATAACACAAAAATCAAGGAGGATCTGTAGTCGTCATAGGAAGTGGAGCAATGGCGTGCAGAAAGAAGAAGTAGCAGTAGCAACTCTGAATCAACAAATTTGAGAAACCCACATAGGGGCAATAGAGAGTAGCAACAAATCTGGATCAGCAGACCTGAGAAACCCACATAGGGGCAATAGAGAGCAGTAGTAGATCTAGATCAATAGATCTGAGAAACCCTGCATAACGACATCAGAGAGAAAAAGAAAGACCTATGCCACCACAGTGTGAGATTTACTCCGCCATGTGGCATAGGCAACAAAAAAGGCTGGAGTTTTAGGTCGTCAAGGTGCTATGTCTGGATGGATTGAAGAGGAGCAAGATGAATGGATGGTGGGTGGTGGATGGTCAGAGGGAACAACAACAGGAGCGGTAAGTCAATCGAATGGGGGTGTCGACTGAGGGGGTGGTTGGGATCAGTTGATTGTGGGGAGGGGGTGGGCGGCATAGAATTAAATGTCCGATTTTGATGTCGTGTTCGATGGCCAATTTACCAGGATGATCTAAACGCCAAGATATACTTAATATATGCAATAATATTTCATATTGGATATGTGTGGGGGGGTCTCCCACATTTGTAAGTGTCGAGAATGACGGAGGAAGAAGATGAAGAACACCGATTACATGTCGGCTGCTATGTGCAGCAAACGTGAGTAGGGTTAGAGCCTACACACTTGTATTTATACATTAGGGTAGAGTACATGAGATACAAGAAGAGAAAACAAATAAAAATAACATTTTATAACAAAAATAGGTCAGCCGCCGGTTTACTGTTCCGCCGCTGTGCCGGTGTCGATACCATCGACTTGTGTCGATGGTATCGACGGAGTATTCTCTTGCGCCTGAACCAATCTCGATACTATCGACATGTGTGTCGATAGTATCGACCAAGATGCGGCTTGCTCCATCATGAACCTGGACAGATCTCGATACCATCGACAGGATGTCGATGGTATCGACTTAGATACAGGTTGCTTCACACTCCCCCTCAAGCTGGAGTGTACACATTGTGAATACCCAGCTTGCCACATAAATTCTGGAATACTGCTGGACCCAATGGCTTTGTTAAGATGTCAGCTAATTGATCCTCAGACTTGACATATGGCGTCACAATATTGCCATTCTTTATCTGATCTCTGATGAAGTGACAGTCAACTTCTATATGCTTTGTACGTTCATGAAAGACAGGATTCCTGGCGATGTGTATAGCAGATTGATTGTCACACTTGAGTATCATGGGAGATTGAATCAAAATCTTTAACTCGAATAGGATAGATTTGACCCATTGTAATTCACAGCATGCATGTGCCATAGCACGGTACTCAGCTTCAGTACTGGATCGCGCTACCACATGTTGTTTCTTGCTTTTCCATGTGATCAAATGGTCACCAAGAAAGGTGCAGTAACCAGAAGTAGATCGTCTATCAACTTGATTTCCAGCCCAATCTGCATCCGCATAACCTGTAAGAGACAAGGGTGATGAGGAACTCTTTGGTTTATAGTAAGTGATCCCCTTCCCAGGAGCACTTTTCAGATATCTCAGAATCCTGCATACAGCTGTCCAATGCGACTGTCGTGGTGTGCACATATGTTGACTTACTACTCCAACAACAAAAGAAATATCAGGTCTTGTGACAGTTAGATAAATCAACTTCCCAACTATTCTCCTGTAATGACCTGGATCTGAATATTCAGTATCATCGTCTACCTCCTTGATGTGATAATCCATAGGAGTGGATACGGGCTTAGAATCAGTCATACCCGTTTCCTGTAGCAAGTCAAGAACATATTTCCTCTGGGAGAGATTTATACCTGCATGGGATCTAAGAACCTCAATCCCTAGAAAGTATCTCAGCTTCCCCAGGTCCTTCGTGTGAAAGTGATGTTGTAGTCCTTCCTTCACACGTGATATGCCTGTAGAATCGCTGCCAGTAATCACAATATCATCAACATAGACAGCAATAATGATGGATCCACCAGAAGAATTTGAATAAAATAGAGAGTGATCAGTCATGGAACGAGAGAAGCCCATCTGTAACACAACAGCACTGAACTTGTCAAACCAAGCTCGAGGAGATTGCTTTAACCCATAGATAGCCTTCTTCAATCTGCAAACTTTCTGACACTCCCCCTGAGCAACAAAACCGGGTGGTTGCTCCATGTACACCTCTTCCTGAAGATCTCCATGAAGAAAGGCATTCTTGACATCCAGCTGGAAAAGAGGCCAATCAAAGGTAGTAGCTAGAGATATAAGGATCCACACAGAATTGAGACGAGCAACTGGAGAGAAGGTCTCAAAGAAGTCCACTCCATATGTCTGTGTGTAGCCTTTAGCTACCAATCTGGCCTTCAACCGCTCAATCGATCCATCAGGGTTGTGTTTGACGGTAAAGACCCATCTACAACCCACAACTTTCTTGCCCGCAGGTAAAGTAACAAGATCCCATGTGCCATTGTCAATCAAAGCAGAGATTTCCACCTGCATTGCCTGCTGCCAGCCACTGTCCTTCAGAGCCTCTAAGTGGTTTCGTGGTATCTTAATGGAGTCCATCCCAACAGCAAATGCACGAGCCTGTGTAGATAAGTGTGACAAACAACAGACATTCGATATGGGATGTCGAATAGTACATGAACGTATACCTTTTCGGACAGCAATAGGAAGATCAAGGTCAGAAGCTTCTGCAGGAATCTCTGGAGTAGAAGATGACGAAGAAGGCTCATGGACTTGTGCCGCTACCTCATCTGGATCCTGTCTACCGCGCCTGTGATAAACCTGGTTATAGGGTTGAATGGTAGGTGGATCATGCGGTAAGTCCTCAACAATGATAGGTGGCACTCCCTCACGTTGAATTACGGGTGGCACTCCCTCACTCAATTGCTCCCCCTTGCTCATAGTATGTGCAAAATATGGACTGGTTTCATGAAAGGTGACATCCTTAGAAACCAACATACGACGCAAACTCGGGCAATAACACTTGTAACCTTTACTCGTACCAGAGTAACCAAGAAACAAGGTTTTCAAGGACCTAGGAGAGAGTTTGTCTTGTTTGGGATCAAAGTTATGAACGAAGGATGTACAACCAAAAACTCGAAGCGGAACATGAAACGGTTGATCCATAGGGCGTAAGACAGAAAAGGGAGTGCGCCCATGCAAAACAGAAGAGGGCTGCCGATTAATCAAAAAACAGGCAGTGAGAAGAGCCTCAGACCAGAAACGTTTAGGCACATTGGATTCAATAATGATAGACCTAGTGATATCCAAGAGATGGCGATTCTTTCGCTCAGCAACACCATTCTGCATAGGAGTGTGAGGACAAGAGGTTTGATGAATCATACCAACTGAACTGCAAAACTCATGCATTGCTTTCTGAACGTACTCAAGGGCATTATCAGATTGAAAATTTTTAATATTGCAGTGAAATTGAACTTGAATTTGTTTATGAAAATGTTTGATAATGGAAAGCACAGATTCACGACTTTTTAAAAGATAAATCCATGTCATGCGAGAGTAATCATCCACAAAAGAAATGAAATAGCTAAAACCATTATAACTCTGGTTTTTAACAGGACCCCATACATCACTGTGGACTAACTCAAACGGACTAGAAGCCCGATTATTGACACGAACAGGATAAGACAACCGATGGTGTTTGCCCAACTGACAGGACTGACACTCTAATGAGGACACATGAGCTAGATCGGGTTCCAATTTCTTCAAGCTTTCTAAGGAAGGATGGCCATATCTGCAATGCCACAACAAGGGGGAACTACTCAGCATGGCGGAGGAAACTGGAGCAGGAGGTGGATGGCGAGGTAGATAATCACCAGGAAAGAGGTAGAGATCACCTTTCCTAGGCCCCCCACCAATCATCTTCAAACTCTTGAGATCCTGTAAAACAAAACAAGATGGCCCGAAAGTTACTGTGCAGTTCATAGTGTCAATCAACTTGGCAACAGAAAGCAAATTGAATGGAAAATCAGGTACAAAATGGACAGATTTCAAATCAATATCTGGTGTAAGGGACACAGAACCACTAGCTACCACCTTCCTCACAGAACCATCTGCCAAGGTAACAGAGGGGTGAGGAATATATGAGTCAAGTGTGCGGAGCAATCGCCTCATACCAGTCATGTGCTGGGAGGCACCAGAGTCGACCACCCAGGGAGTTGCGGATCCGGAAGCCATAAAAGAGGTAGCCTGATTACCCGTTGTAGATGCAAGATGTGCTGTAGAAGCAGATGAAGCGCCCATATTCAAATGTTGAGTGGCCTGAATGAATCTGTCATATTCCTCCTGAGTAAGGGTGATGCCAGAGGAACTCGAGCTCGCAGTAGTAGAATCTGAAGTAGCACAATTGGCAGCTCCAACAGGTGGGGCTGCAGGTCTCCCATGTTTCTTCCAGCATTTCTCGACAGAGTGCCCGGGTTTGTCACAAAAAGTACATCTAGGGCGAGTCCCACGTCCTCTGCCCAAGCCAGGTCTGTCAGATGAAGTAGATGCAGGTCGTCCTCCGCGAACTGCTGCAGCAATAGAGGCATGAGAATCTCCAGAAGGAACAATAGGAGGAGGACCAATGGACTCAAAGGTGGACTGTTGAATCCTAGAGAAGGCTTCTGCAAGGCTCGGTAATTTATCAGATGCAAGTATCACACTTCTTGCTGAACCAAATGAGGAGCTAAGGCCAGATAGAAATTTGGCAGTGACAAGATCATCTCTATCCTTAATCTGCTCAGCAACCTTCACTGGATGATAGTAGCTCAACTCCTGAGAGATAGCTTGAATCACACCGAAATACTCTTCAAGTGATCTATCACCTTGTTTTTCCGCAAACAGACGATCATAGATCATAAACTGGCGAAGAGCATTCTTCTCTTGAGCATAGTGTTGCTTGACGGCATCCCAAATCTCCTTAGCGGTGGAGTAGAACATGAACCTAGAAGCAATAGACGGATCCATGCTACCCCATAACCAAGTCTTCACTAGGCTGTCAAGACGTTTCCACTCGGCATAGTCTTGGTCAGTGCTAGTGAGAGGTGCAGAATCAACAAACTTTGCTCGATCGCGCGATTCCAAGACAGTATGAACCGCATTCATCCATAGCAAAAAATTCTTCCCATTAAGCTTGATAGGAATAGGCGAGACCTCATAATAGGTCTTGTTCTCCATGATGCAGCTGGGATATGTGTGACGGGGTGATACACGTCACAAAAAAAAAATTGAGTGGACGGATAGATACGCGTCCCGTGACGGAGAGATACACGTCACAACTGAACAAGATAGAGGATGCGTTACTGACGCATCAACAACCTTCAAGAGAGAGGTTCCTAATCACACATGAAGGAGATGTGATTAGGAAGACACTTTGGAAGAGACGAGACCTCCGGTTTGGGCTTTAGGTGGCCGTTTGATCAACCAGAGATCTTCAAACCGGAGAACAACAGCTCTACCGGTTGCTGCGGCGGCGGCTTGTGGAAGTTGCTGCGGTGTCGCCTTGTGGAGAGAAGGTGTGGCGGCGCCCTGTGGAGAAGAAGAAGGGTAGGCGGCGCTTGGAGAAGAGGCGATGGACCGGTCGAAGTTACAGCTCTGATACCATGTTGAGAATGACGGAGGAAGAAGATGAAGAACACCGATTACATGTCGGCTGCTATGTGCAGCAAACGTGAGTAGGGTTAGAGCCTACACACTTGTATTTATACATTAGGGTAGAGTACATGAGATACAAGAAGAGAAAACAAATAAAAATAACATTTTATAACAAAAATAGGTCAGCCGCCGGTTTACTGTTCCGCCGCTGTGCCGGTGTCGATACCATCGACTTGTGTCGATGGTATCGACGGAGTATTCTCTTGCGCCTGAACCAATCTCGATACTATCGACATGTGTGTCGATAGTATCGACCAAGATGCGGCTTGCTCCATCATGAACCTGGACAGATCTCGATACCATCGACAGGATGTCGATGGTATCGACTTAGATACAGGTTGCTTCACAGTAAGTGAAGGAAGCTGAACAATTTCGACGGAATTTCGATGGCAAAATGAAGGAATTAAGCTTTGAAATTCTGCAAATACAAAGTCTAGACATAAACACACGAGGTTATATAATAAATTTATATGTTTAGAGATTAGGGTGGGATCAATGTCTTGATGAGTGAGTGCACAAATGAACAGAAATGTCAAGTCTGCTAGACAGTTAGACTAAGTCTGTTACAAACTTACAAATTTCAGGTTAAAACAACTAGACTTTAAAACTTATAGTTACAACTTACAAGTTACAAGTACAACTTGCATATTTACAAATTACAACTTATAATATATAAAACCATGATATCAAAAAGTAGGAAGCGGGAGGCGTGCGGACAACACCCTGTAACCGATTAAGCGGTAGGCGGGCGATTAAGCGGGCGATTTTTGAAAAAGCGGGTGTCTAAATTTTATATATTTTTATACATAATTACATGTATGTGTGTATAAAAAATATATTTCTAAGGAACTTCTATACATATCTAATCAGCAAATCAGTAATTAACTAAGTATTCATCAATACTTAAGTACTAACCAATATTTCTAATCACTAAAATCAGCAAGCAGATCAGTAATTGCAGATACTATCCAGTAGTACCAATCAGTAATCACTGAAAGCAGCAAGAAAATTAATGTTACATGCTTCCAGTAGTATTTAAAAAAAAGCGGGCAAAAAGCGGAGAAAAAGTGGGAAAAAAGCGGGTGAAGCAGGCGATTTTCTTCAAACCTGTTAAGCGGGCGATTTTCTTCAAACCTGTTAAGCGGGCGATTAGGGGCTGGATTAAGCGGTTGAGGGTCCTGGCCGCTTAAGTGGCCACCTGAAACGCTTTTTAATTCACTGTATAAAACAAATTAACAACTAACAAACTTACACATTATGATGTTCTATAAGTCTTGCGTAGTAGTAAACTAGGAGTCCAACAATCCTAGTTGAAGCTTGAGTGTTGTGGTGGTTCTTGTCCTCGTGGTGGTTGACCATACATATTCTCATTGATTCTATCAACATATGTTGCCCAACTCATATCATTCCTGTATACTTGGTTATATGTCTGAATGTGTTCTTGGTAGATCTCATTAGACACAAACTGCATCATCCCATGTTTTGGGAAAAACTCCTCGAGTGCTTTTGCTTGATCGATATATGGTTGTGAAGCAACTGGAGCTGGAGGAGCAACAACTAATGGAGGAACATACAAAACATCACGATATCCTTGCCAAGTTTGCCTACCATCATTAGATTCCATATGAACATGTTGTTCAGTATAAGAATAACCTTGCAACTGTGGGTCATTATATCCATATCCATACATATAACCTGGTTGTATACCTCTAGAAGAAGAATAGCCATCACCATAATTCCCATGACTCCTACCATAACTATAGCCATAATTATAGGGATTTTGTTGTGGTGGTTGTGCGACTGCGGGTGCGGGTTGTGTTTGTACAGAAGGGTACCCAAATAAAAAATCAACAATAGAAGATGAATCCTTGTCTGAAATGCTAATGCTCCCAACCGATTCAGCCAAATCAGAAATATAATCACTTTGGTATTGAGGAGCTGGAAGAATAGCTAGAGGTGGTGGTGACGGTGTTGGACCTTCTGGTTTGCCAATATATTCTTTTGTACCTCTAGTTTTTCTATTTTGGAATGTAATATCAGCAAATGGAGTTTGAGTTTCAACAGGTGCAGCTTCAGCCCTAGGTTCAGAGAGATAAGATCGATAATCATCATCATTCACAAATCCCAGTACGAGTTCCACCTTCTTCAACTGCCTGTTCAATATCCATCTCATCTTGAGTGTGCTCTTCTTCTTCTTCTTCACTTCTTTGTATAGGGATGCAGTCTCTTCTAGTTGTCTTTTGTTCTTCTCTAGTACTGGCATAAATGTTGCCTCCACAGAGGGATCTGGCCTGCCATCATTTCTGTCTAAAACTAGGGCACCACCGATCTCATTCATCAATTGCTGCAATGGATTATCCTCCGGATCAACATTGTCATCACCACCACCAAAGGTAAGCAGTATCAATTGGATCATGGATAACAGAAAGGTCCACTTCTCTAAATTCTGGCTCTCTAAGGTCTTTTGCCCTCAACCTCATGTTTAGTAAACATATACCAAGTCATTTGGACGTTGTGCACCAAGTATGTTTCGTCTTTTGCTATGAATGAGGTTGAATGTGGACCAATTTCTTTCGCAACCACCTGCAACAACTGTCTGTGATAGAATTCTCATAGCAATGCGACGTAGCTCTTCACAACCTGTGCCATACCATGACCACCACTCACATGGAACAACTTTTTCTCTATCAACAATAGTACTTGGATGCGCAAAGCATCCAATGCCTTCTCTGAACTGGCTCAACTGCAATTGCAAAGTAACATGACAAGGTCAAGGGAAATAAAATATGAATTTATTCTCAATAAATAATAAATTCGGACTATATGTATTACCTTGATCCATGATAATCACCCTCTCTTCAGATGTGGTGACAAGTTTCTCTACAACTTCTTTAATAGCTGCCATGAAGTCACTCTTGAACCCTAACTGGTATTTGTATTGGAATCTAGGGTTCAAGTAGTGGGCTACAAGACAATAAGACATAGAAATGGCTATAAGTAAAATTGTATGTGTCAATTGTCAAGTATCAACTATTAAGAAATAGAAATGTCTATAATTATTGGATAAGTATTAGTTATGCTCTCCAGCTTCGTGCATAGGGTGTAAAAGCATTTTCTCCCACCACTTCCTTATAATTTTCATGTATTGGGCATTTCCTCTTGGAACAATTTTCAGTATTGTCTCCCTCATCGTTGTCATTGCTTCATACAAGTAGCGTATGGTTGACGACTTATCTCCATCCACAAACCTGAGCACCTTCACTATTGGTTCCATGATCGTAAGAATTTTAGTAACTCTCTCCCAAAAGCTCCTATTATTGGCAAGGTCTTCTATCTTGGCCCCTAGTGCTGTCTTGCTTTCCTTCATTGAACCCCATTCAACTCCAACAAATAATTTTCTCAATCCATCCCTCTTTGACTTCAGGCTTTGCAATGCCAAAAAATTAGAAGCAAAACGGGTGACTTCTGGCCACACCAAGTCACCACCACAATACTCCTTCCTCCTCATAGTAGCTAAAAGAAATGAACGATTGTATATGAAGCCTGTGATTGTCCTGGCTTCAATGATCAAATTCTTTACATGTGACAACCCACCTACATTTTAACAAACCAGAGCATGAAATTAAATATTGACACTATGAGACTATGAGAGTATGAGTCATTTGGAATTGGAAATTGGAATGTAAGGAGACAAGCAAACATATATGACTCACCTATATCTTTCAGAATTAAATCAATGCAGTGAGCCGCACAAGGAGTCCAATAGATTGGATACTTATCCATCAAAGACTTTTCATCCTTCTTGAAATTGGATCCATTATCAGTTGCAATTTGAACCACATTTTTCACACCAACTTCTTTGATATATCTGGTCATCAATTTAGATATGTATCTAGAAGTCCGAGCTTCACTAGAAGCATCAACAAATCCAAGGAAAATGGTGAATCCATTATAGTAGGCAAGAAAGTTGATGATTTGTTTTCTATTTCCAGATGTCCAACCATCAGCCATTAATATCACACCATAATTTTCCCACCTACTACAAACATTACAAAAGTAGAGTTAGAAACTCAAAGTCTTCAAAGAGGCAACAATCAAGAGTGGACAATAAAGAAAGAATCTTAGTGCCTTAGTTACCTTTGTTTCTTATCATCAATCCATTTTTGGATCTCCACTTTTTGTTTAGGAAGGTATACATTCATGAGCTCATATGCAGTGGGGGCTTTAACACCCCGTCTAGCCTCCCTTGCAGTTCTCAAGAGGTGTTGTAGATATGGCTCAGTAACCACGTGTGCAGGGATCCCATGGGCAAAGAAGAATTTACCCACTGCTTTGCCAACCTTGTTCTTTGCACTAGAAAACATAGATTTCAGCTTCTGTTGTACTGGTTTTGGCCTTCTCATACCTGGCTCATCTATATCTACACCCAACCTCCCTCTTGTGCTATGAGATCTGAACATGCTGTCAATTGTCCCTTTCTTTCTTTTAACTTGGGCAAGCTTATCACGATCATCTCCTAAGTCAACCACGGGGATGTATGCTCTTCCTGATCGGGAACCAGTCGCACGACCTGCATCACTGCCTCCACCATGCTCAAAAATAGATGGGCCAATGCCCCTCCTATATGCATCATGTTGTTCTCTCTCCCATGCTTGCGTTTTGGAATTTCTAAGCGCCCTGCGATACAAGCGTCGTTGTTGGGAGGTGATATAACCTTCAGGATAATCTACATTTGAGTCAGACTCAACAGAAGAACCTCCTCTTCCATATTCAAAGAGGGTATCAACATAGAGTTGATCAAGTTCTTGTTGACGTTGACAATTGTTTTTCTTCTGACTCATCACTTCCTAGAAATCATCCCTCACTCCTTGAGGGCATTTCTTGCACATGGCCACGTTTCTGTCACCACCAACAATGTGGGATTTGAATCTTGTAATCCCCCACCCCCTATCTTCTTGTCGCAATATTTGCAAATTACTTGTTGCTTAATACCAGGAACTTGATCACAATGACCCCATGCAAAATCAGTGACCTTTCTACCACCTTCGTCATTTCTCCTTCCACCTTCACTATCACCAGCTGAAGAAGCCATTTACTGCAATTTTGAAAAATAAAAACATGAATAAACCCTCGCATCAAGTCAACACTTGCACATAAATAAATCTTAAAGCCTAAAATTGCATGTTAGAAACTTAGAAGTTAAAAGTATAACTAAGCACTTCATCATTTTTATTTTATTTAGTTCATTTTTATATATATATTTTTAAATTTAAAGTCTGAAATTAATATTTAAATTGGTATAAAAATAAAAATAGAAGTTACAATATCGAAAACACCAAAATTAGTTAACATATATTGTATTAGTTTAGTATTATAATACATTTTAGGTTTTATAAGTGTAAAAATAAAAAAATAAGAAAATTAAAGGTCTGAAATTAATATTGAAATTGGTATAAAAATAAAAAAAATGAAGTTACAATATTGAAAAATCTGAAATTAGTTAACATATATTGTATTTGTCTATTATTATAATATATTTCAAGTTACATAAGTGTAAAAATACAAAAAAATAAGAAATTTTATTAAAAAAACCTTTTTTAGCCATTTTTTGGTATAAATACGAAATATATTGATTGCATTTTCAAAATAAGTATACACATACGTATTTCACACTATAGTTTCTTAGATCTACAAGTTTCACTTCAAGATCTTGAATATTTTAAGAGAAATGTCATTCCGAAATTTAGGATTTTTGGAGTATATATGAAGGTAGGTATAAAAGAGAGTAGAGATACAAGGGGGAGGAGTAGATGGGCTAGGGAGAGGTGTAACATACCTTAGAATCAAGTAGAGCAGCCTCCGGGAGCAAGAGATCTCAAGAAAATTGCCAAATAAGCAAAAACGTAGCTCACTCAACCGACGGAACACTATTTCGCGAAACGGGAGTTCCGTCCCGCACTGATTGCGATTTCAAAGGCCCAAAATGGGCTTTTTGCACCGAAAGACCCCCTATTTTGCAAAATTTTGATGGCAGCTGCGAATTTTTGCAAAATTGTGGACCAGTCCCTGCGTACATGCGTTTCGATGTCCGATTGTAAAAAAAACAAAATTTCGTTCAAAATTTTGCAATTTCGATCGAAATTTTGTTCAATGGTGGGCGGTTGACTGGGGGTGTCGATTGCGCCGGGGGGGGGTGGATCAGTCGAATGGGGGGGGGTTAGTTGATTGGCGGTGGATCAGGCGAATGAAGGGAGTTGTTTGGTGGGTGAATCGATCAATTGGGGGTGGATTGTGGTAGCGGGTGTAGAGGGGAGGTAGATGGCGACTGGTAGGGGAGGGGAGCAGTGGCGGGGAGGGCAGAGGTAGGGGATGGTGGGGGCGGCGGGCTGAAGAATATGTAGAGAGGGGGGGGGTGTTGGTGGAAGAAAGGAAGAGGAGTAGGGAGAGAAGGGGTGGCGGTGGCTGGGGGCGGCTTAGAGAGGGCACTTGGGAAGCATTAGGTTTAAGGAGGAATGAACACGTCTAATATCATGTAGAATAAGAAAAGTCTTTATATGATATGTTTAAAACAAATACGAGACACTCTTTTATAGGACAAGAGAGTAAGTGAGAAATAGAAGCATGCAATATGGGACAAAAGAAGAGCTAAAGACAAAGACAAGTCTAATGAATAACTAGAACATAAAGCATAAAACATATATACTAATAACAACTATATACTATTATTCTAATATTAATACTAATAATCTAAAAAATATATTTATCATAGCTATTAGTGTAGATCCGCTAATTATATATGTAGATTGATGCCTTAGATGTGTAGATCTATGTCTAAAATACATAAGCTGTTGAAAGATTCTATAGGCGGGGTGAATAAAGTTTATAAAATGTTTAAACAAATTTAAAGTTCAATGGAAATAAAAGAGGCAACCAAAAAAGAGAGATGAGCTTTAGAGTGGTTCCGTCTACGACATCAGTCCACTACCTAGTTGTTGCCAACTAGGATTTGCAACAAACACTTTTATTAATTTATCAGTAAGGACAAATTACAAGATGATTGCTGTGAATAAATCCCTCTTCTTTACCGGCCACAGAAGAGCACCACCAAACCTCTTCTTTTACAGACGCGCCGACGGACGAGGAAGAGCACCACCACACCTCTTCTTTTATGGAGTCACCAAGGGCTAAGGAAGAGAACCGCCACACCTTTTCTTTTACGGATGAACCGAGGGCCAAGGAAGAGAACCACCACACCTCTTCTTTTACGGATACACCGAGGGCCGAGAAAGAGAACCACCACTTGCGGAAGTAGACTAACCGCAATCACAAGTAATAGAAATAAGAATGAAAGAAGGAGATTACAATACTCTTTCACAAGATATACAATTAAGCTCCTATGGACAAGTGATGATGATCCACTCCACAAAATTTTAGGCAAGGTTGATATTTTGTGGAGAAGGATTCTACTATATGACTTAGGCTAGAATGATGACAACTCAAAGTATAGGCCTAAACTCTTGAGAATGATAGCAAGTAAGTATGCAAGTTTGAGTATATGATCTCAATTGTTGTATGCAAAACTTGATATTTTGGTGTCCTAGGACCACTCCTATTTATAGGAAATGTTTACACATGGTTAGAGCAACTATAGGTAGTGTCTAGAGTGTTCTAGGACGAATACTAGCCGTTAGGATTAAGTAAATTAAATTACAACGGCTAATTTGACCATTTGCTGAATTGTATCCAGAAACATTCTCGATCCACGATATTGTCGACCGGAAACCATCTCGGTCCACAATATTGTCGACTGAGATTTGCTCGGGTTTGACATTTACTCCAATAGCTATATGTCGGTCGATCTCTCCAGTCAAATGTGCAACGGCTATATCTCGGTCGAGAAAAACTTCGACTGAGAGTGACCCAGAGCTGGTTTTACATTTTCTCCAACGACTATATATCGGTCGAGCTCTCCAGTCAAATGTGCAACGACTATATGTCGGTCGAGAAAAACTTCGACCGAGAGTGACCCAGAGCTCAATTTAAAGCAAAAATAATAGGAAACTCTTATCTAATGATATATCTAATAAAACCTAACAACCCTAAAGACTTCATATGAGTATGAGATAGGGTTTTGGGTAGGTTTTGGAAGATCATCACTTGGCCTTACATAATGTCTATCAAGTTGTATGAAAACATATAAGTACAAATATATTCATGGTACAACTTGATTTGCAAGTATCCAAACTTATGTATTTGCAAGGTTTTTGTAGTTGGATCTTGATTATGTTCCTTGGTCACCTGAAATACTTAGTACACATGTTAGTAATATAATATGGGAAATATTTGTATCATCGAAATATGTGTGGCATATCCAAAAAGCTAGCAATCTCCCCCTTTTTGATGATGACAAATATTACCATAAGATAAATTGAAAGCAACAAATATAGAACTTCATACCTTTAATAGCCTATTTATCTCATGGGTTATTCTCCCCCTTTTTGTCAAAATAAAAAAAGAACAACACTTACCAGTGCTCCCCCTCAAGGAGACACTCCCCCTCAACAAGATAGTTATTTTGGAGAGGAAAAATTGATGCCCAATGTATCAATTTAAAGAGAATACCAATTGAAGAGAAATTCAAAAAGATAGACATTAAGACATAATAAGGCACAGTCAAAAAGCCATATACGATCAAGGAACGATTGAAATATTGTCTAATTACCAATGAGAGGAATGTTAAGTCCTTCAAGATAAAAAGACCCGATAAAACACAAATATCATAAAGATACTCTAAGATCAATGGTAAAGAATGTTAAGTCCACCATGATATAGAGATGCCATGAAAAACAAAAAGTATACAACCAAACACTGATTTCTCAACCATTTTCAAAGGATGTTAAGCCCGAAAATGATTAGAGAATCCTTTGAGCTCAAAATGAGGTCAACAAAAATATCTCTAGACCAAACATAAGAGATGTTAAGCCCATATTGATATAGAGAACCAATAAAGCATAGAAATGAGGTCAAAAATATCTCTAGACCAAATGTAAGGGATGTAAGCCCATACTGATATAGAGAAGCCATTAAGCACAAAGTAAAAAGATATGCAACTTATAGCAAAATATTTTGAGCTCCCCCTTAATTTCATACCAAGAAAAATGAGCTCAAACATAAGAAAGTATTTGCTAAAAAGATAGCCTTATAAGATCCCAAAGTTCATGATAAAACATTCATGTCATAGCACATGTTATTTATCTCCAAGTTCAGATCAAAAGTTTTTGCTTGGTAATTTCTCCCCCTTGTTATAGTACTCCTTAAAAAATGTTAAATGTAGCCCCAAGAAGTATGAGTATTATAAGAAGTCATTTCTTAAAACAAGAAGTCATTTCTTAAAACATTTCATGATAATACCAAATAAATGGCATATATCAAAATGATTTGAAAATAAGGCTCATGAGCTTTTTACTCCTTATGTATAGAGAATTATGATACTAAAAAAAATTCTGTTCTTCTCTTATTGAGATGACATAAGAGTGCATAATATTGAGCAAGACATGTTTCATGACTAATGTAATTTTGATAAAATCATGTTAAAGAATATAGTCAAGTACATGTATATCAATGTAAGAATGTAACAAGTTATACAACATATTTTCAACAAGTTCCATAAAAATCAAAGTAGGAAGAAATAAAAATCATGTATGGAACTTCTATTATTTAGTCCAAAAGATTTTTCTTGGCAAGCGTCAAAGAACCTTTAGTGGTAGCAATCAATCATTTTCTTTAAGTACCAATGTCTTATTTCAAAAGTGTCATATCATTTTAAATTGCACATGCTTAAAATATAATTTTTGGTTTGCAAGAGCCACAACAATTTTTCATTTTAATTGCACATTATTTATCTATGTCTATTTCTACCAAGGTAGTTGTCGTAAATCAATAATTTTATATTTTTGGAAAACATGGAAAGTGCAACACATTTAAGTGGAAAATATTAGTAATATGCATTATGGCAATGCCTTGAACTTGTCAATAAATTTGAAATATGTTTTGACCAAAGAAAACTTGAGAGGGAATTGATTATCCATCTTAGTCAAAATAGGAGACTTCAAGGACATTAAAGATTTTGCTTTTAAGAATTATTTATTACACTTTTCTAATTACAAAAACGTTGGCGTTATTATCATGAATCTCCTCAAAAGAATACATTCCCCTTTAATGTAATGCTTCTTAAAAAAATTTCAAAAATTATGGTGAAAGATGGAAGTATCAAATATTATCCACAAGAAGCATTATATGGGGATTCAAAACAATCCATCATTTAAATCAGGCCAAATAAAGTTGCAATGGTAAAATGCATCTTGAATAATGCATGTGAGATAAATATTGTTTTAAAGCAAGTGGTTTAGTAAAAATGTTTGCTGATGACAATATGTACCATTTTTAGCAATATGAAAAAAATATGTTTGGCTTGACTAAGTAATGATTGTGGTATTTTTATGTTAATTTGAGCATCGAAAAATATTCAACAATTTGACCGCAACAAATTTTGACCAACTCTTTTGACAAAATTTAAAAAATGAGCGAAATTAGTATTAAAAAAATAGTAAAAGTGAATATGCTGCAAAGCAATTCCATGGAGCATTTAAAATTGTGTCCTATGCACTCCTTTAATTTTTTTTTAATTCTAATAGAAATTCCTTGCAACAATGTTACATCTTTGATTGAGCGTGTGAGAAAAATATCATTTTTGTAAAATAAAACATTTGTAGCATGAAAGACCAAATGAACATGTAAGAAACTGACTTTAAAAGTTTAATTGTAAGATTGTCGAAACAAAACATGACAACCAATAGCTCGGTCGAACTGGATATCGACCGAACTTCTCCTCAGTCGAACATCTTTTTAATCGAGAGGTAGTCTGTCCAAAACAATTATCCATTCTCAATTAATTTAAACCAAATTAAGAGAATAATATTGATATCATTTTTCTCATCAACATTTATAAGTGAACAATAATATACAATTTTAACATCTTGTTCTTATATTTTTCCACTCTATCCAAGGCGATTTCATTAAGTTCAATAAGCTCAATTTTGGATAAAGTATAAATAAATACATCATTATCAACACTTTGTGTGCTTCCCTTTTCTTGTACATTATTTTCAGTGATATGACATACATATTGTCTTAACTTTCTAAAAGCAAAACATGTCACATGATTGATGGAGACGTTTAATTTACCAAAGATATGATTCCTCTTTTTCTTTCTTTCATAATGTTTTGAATGTATCTAAGACAATGATTGTGAAAATGTAACACGTTTCTACCAGTAGAGATTTTTTCTAATGTCAACATTAAATTTTCATTTTCTTTAGTAATCAAGCATTGGTTAGGAAGATCTTTTTCAATCATAGAAGATTTATTATTTAAGCCTTTTTCAATCATAACAATAATATTATCTTTTGATATAGTAGAAAGACATATCTGATCATCACTATTTTTGCCTTCATCTTCACCATGTGCATGTGCTTCTATATGTGCTCCTTCTTCATTAATACCTTCATGTTGATCAAGTAAACAGTTGACTACATGGTGGCATTCTGCATCTTTACTTTCTTCACTTATGTATTTCTCTAAGGCACTTAATTTATTTGTTATAGAAGAAAAGCTAGCATACATGTCAGAAACAGTTTCATTTTCTCGCATTTGAAATATTTTATTACTCTTGACTGGAAAAGTATCTTCATGTGTAACCGAAAGTGTTCTCCATATATCATATGCGGTTTCACAAGAGGACATATTATCAAATTCTTCAAGAGATAAATGTGAATATAAGATACTTACAACTTTGGCATTTAGTGTGGTTTTTCTTACCGTTGGCTCATCTCATTCCTCAAACTTGGTTGTAGGAGGTTCATACGGGTGGATGAACATGTTCCAAAGATCAACTCGAACACCTTGAATGTAGGATTGCATATCCCGCTTCCAATGATTGTAGTTGGATCCGTCAAATATTGTTGGCAGATCTCCATCACTGAGGTTGCTAATCACACCATCCCCCATTGCTTCAAGACCTGTAAGGGCTCCTTGAAGACCTGCTCTGATACCAAATGAAAGATTCTAGAGGGGGGTGAATAGAGTTTATGAAATATTTAAACAAATTTAAAGTTCAATGGAAATAAAAAAGGCAACCAAAAGAGAGAGACGAGATTTAGAGTGGTTCCGTCTACAACGTCAGTCCACTACATAGTTGTTGCTATAGTAACAAAAGTCTCCGAATTTTACGAAAAATTGACATTTTTTTCACGATTTTATAGGTTCCCGAATTTTCACCACGATTAATACGTCAGTCGCCGATTTTTCATGACTTTTCACGATTTTTCCCGCTTTTTCACGATTTATACGATTTTTCACGATTCTTCGTGACTTTTCATGTTTTTTCACGATTTTTCTCTTTTAAGTCGTTTGCTCTTTTTTTTTCCAAACCATGTACAACGAACTCCTAATATACACTAAACCTCCAACCCCAACTCTCCCGACAGTCTATTGTTATTATTCAACTATTCTTTAATTCTTGTACTACTTTTTTCACTTAATAAGATTGCATGTCTAGTGACCTTAATAGTTACATTTATATCTGATATGTATGTGTATATATACATACATATATATCTATATATGCCTATATATATGTATGTATGTATATGTGTTTATATGTATATGTATATATAATAGCCGACTTTTTCTCGATTATTTCCGGATAGTTGACCGAACTATATCGATTTTTTCACTTTTTCCGAATTCCGATTTTTTTCGGATAGCCAAAAAGTTGCTGAATCCCAAATTTGTCACTATGGTTGCCAACTAGGATTTGCAACAAACACTTTTATTAATTTATCGGTGAGGACAAATTACAAGATGATTGCTGCAAATAAATCCCTTTTCTTTACCGACCATGGAAGAGCACCACCAAACCTCTTCTTTTACAGACGCGCTGACAGACGAGGAAGAGCACCATCACACCTCTTCTTTTATGGAGTCACCAAGAGCCAAGGAAGAGAACCGCCACACCTCTTCTTTTATGGATACACTGAGGCCCGAGGAAGAGAACCACCACTTGCGGAAGTAGACCAACCACAATCACAAGTAACAAAAATAAGAATGAAAGAAGGAGATTACAATACTCTTTCACAAGATATACAGTCAAGCTCTTATGGACAAGTGATGATGATCCACTCCACAAAAGGTTTAGGCAAGGTTGATATTTGGTGGAGAAGGATTATACTATTTGACTTAGGCTAGAATGATGGCAACTCAAAGTATAAGCCTAAACTCTTGAGAATGATAGCAAGTACTAGTATGCAAGTTTGAATATATGATCTCACTTGTTGTATGCAAAACTTGATATTTTGGTGTCCTAGGACCACTCCTATTTATAGGAAATGCTTACACGTGGTTGGAGCAACTATAGGTAGTGTCTAGAGTGTTCTAGGACGAAAATTAGCCGTTAGGATTAAGTAAATTGAATTACAACGGTTAATTTGACCATTTGCTGAATTGCATCCAGAAACATTCTCGGTCCACGATATTGTCGACCGGAAACCATCTCGGTCCACAATATTGTCGATCGAGATTTGCTCTGGTTTGACATTTACTCCAACGACTATATGTCGGTCGAGCTCTCCAGTCAAATGTGCAACAGCTATATTTCGGTCAAGAAAAACTTCGACCGAGAGTGACCCAGAGCTGGTTTTACATTTTCTCCAACGGCTATATATTGGTCGAGCTTTCCTGTCAAATGTGCAACGGCTATATCTCGGTCGAGAAAAACTTCGATCGAGAGTGACCCAGAGCTCAATTTAAAGCAAAAATCATAGGAAAATCTTATCTAATAATAAATCTAATAAAACCTAACAACCCTAAGGTTTCATATGAGTATGGGATAAGGTTTTGGGTAGGTTTTGGAAGATCATCACCTGTCCTTACATAATGTCTATCAAGTTGTATGAAAACATATAAGTACAAATATATTTATGGTACAACTTGATTTGCAAGTATCCAAACTTATGTATTTGCAAAGTTTTGTAGTTGGATCTTGATTATGTTCCTTGATCACCTGAAATACTTAGTACACATGTAAGTAATATAATATGGAAAATATTTGTATCATCGAAATATGAGTGTGGCATATCCAAAAAGCCAACAGTTGAATATTAGGATAAATTCGTTTTTTAAAGTGAAAGTATGATAAATAGAGAAAAAGCGGTTGGAAATGACAAGACAATGGAAGAAAATATAGTTACTTAGCTTGATCTAGGAGGATCTGAAATCCAAATGTTGAAAGCACCCCAATACCTTTTTCCACTCTTCAAACAACAACAAGAACACCAAGGATTGCAATTGTCTGAATTTCCATCAAATTTTTTGATATGTGCACAAAAGACCTCGAAATCCATCGAAATTTGAAATTTCACTGATTTAGACGAAACCTCATTCCTTGCCTTCGATGGTATCAAATGGGGAATTGTATCGGTTGGCCTCTTCTCTTGTGATGATGAATAGGGAGGAGCAGCTTCTGGAAAGGTTAATAAGAAGCCGAAGATGCTTGTCTAGTAAAATTGATAACATGCACTTGGCTTTGGATGATGGTCTTAGGAGGACAATTTGTACTTCGGATCTGATGCCTTGCTCTGAGAAGAGAACTTTTACAGATGTATTTAATTGTACAAGGGGGAGGAAATAATCATTTGTACCAGAATGCTGCAGATGACGTTAAACACGAGGTTGCAATCTTGATTGACTTGTGTTTAATTCCTCTCTTTTTTTAGCATACTATCCCTGTTGGATTCCTTTAATAAGCGCAAAAATGGAATCACAATTGCTTATTTGATTCTATTTATGTATATGGTTCATCTTTCTCATTCTATTAAAAAACTAAGTCATTATCCCTGCTGACGAGGGAGTGAGAATGTTTACCATTATTCAAGGGAACTGCAGTTCGATTTACTGATTAACCTCTCTTAGAACTAAATAAATACAACCTGTGCTCAATGAAGAACTTATGAATTTGTACAAAATCATTTAGATGATGTATTAATACTTTGCTTTTGTAAATCATCTAACAATGACTAAATGACACCAATTTATATACAATTAGGCTGCATTTGTTACACGGTGAATCATGGAGAGGGAATGATGGTGAAACAAAAAAAATGTTGTTTGTTTGCCATGGTGATAGGGAATCATGGTGAATCCATGGTGAAATTTGGTCTGTTTTTGTCCCATGGAAAAGCATGCTGAATCATGGTGAAAGAAGTCTTTTTCAAGACTCCACTACTTATTTAGACACATATGTAAAAGAACTTCTAACAGATACGATTCTTACTTGTGTAGGGTGTTTTTTTTATAAAGAATGTTTCCTTCACTGTCCCTATAACTATGTAACAAACAACAATTTTTAAGTTTTTCCCCATTCCTATCACTATCACCATGCACATTTTAACAATTTCCCCTGTACTTGTCGCCTAGCTCATCCAGTTAAACCTGTTGCTTGTGAAGCACAATTTGCGAGATCGAATCCCGTCGGCACACTATAGGAAGGAAATAAAAGCCCTTTGCGGTTATAATTGGTTGTTCCTCCCTCTTGGTTAATGGAAAGGGGCTAAAAGCCTCACCATAAAATTTTTTATCATCGTCTCCTTTTCCATCACCATCAGTCTCCATCACCATCAATTTTTTCACCACGTATCAAACACAGCCTAAACGTCTTATTCGATTTGTTTCAATCTCGACCAAGACTGGACTCTAATCAGCACTCCTCATTGGTCAGTGACATCTGTTTCTGAAATACCTAAACTTTGGCTTAGAGACGCCTCTTGTTATTGTTTTACATCTGCAGTACACCTTGTCTAAAGTAACAGGACTTAATGGCCTCTTTAAACTTAATCTACCTATCTGTTTTGTTTCGGTTCAATTAAGTTTGACGGTTTTATATAGTTTCTGCAGCCATCTAGTTGATCCTCGCCACTTGCAGACCGCACTTAAATAATTGAACCATAACCATTTGATTTATCTCAGATATTTTCGACTGAGTTTATTGCAATTGTACAATCTGACTATTAAATTGCTTCTGCTAGCACTCAGATAACTGCTATCATGCATGAATTTCCTATGTATATATGTCTCATAACTGAAGGTCCCTCTGTCTGTAGGAAATCAAACGCAGTGAACAGGAGTTAGCAAAAAAGGTAGAAGAGCTTGAGGAGAGACTAGGCGAGTTACAGAAACTAGCCGGTGAAAGAGGCCTATTTGGGCTTTTCAAATTGAAGCACAGTGCAATATCTGTTGAACCAAAAACAGGCCCTGGCTAGCTAGCTATATGCACATGATTTCTCATTCCACTTACAGAAATCTCGCAATTCATGTGTACATTGTAATGCCCTCAACAGCTGGCCATGGTTTTACCCCAGTAAATTTTTGCATAGAAGTGAAAAGATCCCTGTCATTTGTGGGGAGATTTTCCCGTTTCTTCCCTATTTGCATGAATAATTTGAAGGGCATAGAAAACATCCGTATTTATACCTGTGCTATGCTCTACTTATTCAGCCATTATGAGTGGAGAAACTCTTTTTCTGTCACTTCATAGTTTTTAGGTGATTTATACTTCTGACCTAGGGGAACATCCAAGTCACGGATTACGGTTTCTCTCTGATTATTTTTGACTTCTCCATTTACTTGTGTTTGTAGAATTAAGGCAAGGTATCAATTTCAGGGAATACACTAACGGTTGTTGGTTGTGAATTTACTTCCAAAACATTGAAACTATTGAAATCTTTCGTCACAATTAAATTTTCGTTAAAGCGTGAACAAGTACAAATCTCAGCTTGAACATAGAGAGTTTCATAAATAAAACGAAGGTGACACCTGATATCACAGTTAGCTGCATCTATTTAGTTAAGGGCCTATTTGGTTGCAGGTAAAACCAACAAAATGTAAGAATTCAAAAATAAGAAATCGGACGAGGTGAGCATGTATACTTGGTTCCAATAAATTGAACTCAGCGATTTAGTATGTTTTTATTTGGTTCCATGTAGTTCATACATTTCTATAGCAGGTTATATCAGCTGTATTCTATTCAATTGTTTTTACCCTTTTGAAAAAGCTCCCATCCCGTGACAGTTAAATCTGATTCCATGTGGAATCCGACGGGGGGGGGGGGGGGGAATGGAACCGTGTCCATTTTGTCCGCGGTTCAACAGTAGTTGAATTGCCCAGCGAACTAATGGAGTTGAAAAACTGATGCAGTTATAAGTGGATGATTGGTTTTCAATGAAACCAAACGAGGCTTAAGTGGTTTACATATAAACGAGAGACTCACCTGATATCAACAGTTGGCTACATCTGTTTAAGATAAATGCTGGTTCGCATTAGTAAATCTTCGCAAATATGTAAACGGATCGAATAGGGAGCAGATACTGCCATATATGATATTTGAATTCGAATTTTTTTTATCCGATATCCGACGAGTATCATGTAATTAAATCTGAATCCGATTCGACAAATAATATTCGATCCGAATTAGAAATGATAAATGTATAGTTATACATATATTATATATAGAAAACATTGATATTACTGCGGTCTGTGGTTGCCAGGCCTGTGGCTTTGGCGATGGTGATGGGCGGCTGTGGATCAAGCGCCTCAAGGTCGGTGGCTTGCAGGGCGAACTGGACTGCCTATCTGCTCGGTGGACGAAAGGACATCCCCATGATGCTCGACGAACGGCCCTTATCCGAGCGCCCCCTAGGTTTCGACGGCCAGACGTCGTTCAATATAGAGCAGGCACGTGGTTTGTCTCCCTGACGACTGGAGTTGGTGATGCTCTCTCGTGGTTCTCTGCAGGCACGGGTGGGTCACCCTCAAGCTGCTCGACGTTGTGTCTCAAGCTTCAGGTGCTTCTTGTGGGCGTGGGTTCAAGGGGGGCAGATCCTAGTATCCTCCTCTTTGGTCCCTGCTGCTGCTGCGTTTTGGAACACCTTTAAGGTGTTTGAAGAAATGCTGTATAGTGCACTGTAGGTGCTGGATGAGGGGCTTCTGTGGTCTACAGGAGTCCCGTGTGGTGTTGGTCTCTGGGGGGGGGTTGATCGTCTCCCTCTCCTTTTCGAGCTTATGTTGCTGTGCGATGAAACACCTTCAAGGTGTCTTTGTTCTACAGCTGTCCTTGATGTATCTGAGAGGCACAGGGTCTTGATATCTGGTGGTTGTCGATTGATGAAGAGGAGCTGGTCTTCTACCTGGAATTCACATCTTCAGGGATTGATTCAAACGCCAGTGGACGATGGGTAGTGCTCAGTTCAAGGACACTAATTGACGACCTACTCATAGAAGGTTTCTGCTGCTTCTCCTTTGCACCTCGGTTGTTTCTTTCTACGGTTTGATGGATCTGTTTTGAGGTGTATGCTCTTTCCAGATCCTTGTGATATATGGCTATGAAAGTAGATACACTCTTTCTAGATCCTAGTAGGGTGGCTAGAGATAGTCGTTGATGAGCTGTGGTTTTTTGTGGGTACGCTGAATGTATGTAATCAGGGCTTGATACGTCTTTCTTCTGGCAGGAGTATTAGGATCTAATCGGTAGTTTGTTTGCTCTTTTAGTTTTTTTGTTCCTTTTGGGTTCTCTGGGCCCCCCTGCGTGGGGTTAAGATCTTTAATTTTTCTGGTTTTTTCTGCCTGATGTAATGGGGTACTTAGTGCCCAAAGTTTTGGTAATACAAGCAACACGCATTTTAGACCGACAAAAAAAACATTGATATTACTATGCATATATATGATAAAATATCTATATTTTTATATATAGATAATATATATTTAATAATATATGTATATATTTGTCAGATTCAGATTTTTTTCAGAGTGAATACAATCATATCTGATATCCTATCCAAAATTTTAGAATATGAAATTTGATATCTTAAATCCAATTTAAATTATGCGGATGTCGGATTTTTATTTTATTTTTTTAACTCGAATCTGAATGAAATGTGCGGATTCCGGATATCCATTTAAATAAACCAACTAAGATAGTCAATAGACGATCAAGCCGCTCAAGAAGCAGGATCAAGAAGTATTTATGGGTCCATCAGGTCCTCATGCAGCAAGTCTACATCCTCATCCTCCACATTGTTCATCAATACAGAAGGGAGTCAACTTTCATTATCATGTGGGACGCTGAAGGCTTGAGGAATGGTTTTAATCTTCAGAGTAGAGGAGACACCACCTAAACATACCTTTTAACTATAAAGAAAGGGTAATATAAGGATCTACAATATTTTTGTAATAGTTGTTACAATTGTTTTAAAAATATCCTTGATTCCTTTCCAACCAACTATGACATGATACATGCCGAAAGGGAGCACCGATGTGTTTTTAGATTAGTATCAATACAAGCCTCCCTATTGAACACTATGTAAAAAGTTTGATCATATCTGGTATTTACCAAAGGTGAACCACAGTAAAAGTGTGACCACAAAAGATTAATGAATGGACAATTGAAAAAAGTGTGTTCTAAATCATCAAAGGAGAGGCGACAAAAAAGCAAATAAAAGGTTCTTAATAGCCACAAACCAATTGTCACCTAAAAGTAATTTGTTGTGTCGAATGTGACAAAGAAGGATGTGCTTTTTGGCCGACATTTGAGGCACCAAAAATATTTATCATAAAGGGAGATGTGACCAGGGTGAACAAAGAATTGGTAGGTTTTTTTGACATTGTATCTGTTACCCCAAGGGAAATGTATGTGTGTCATATTGTGTGGTCGAGCAAGAAAATCGATCATGTAAGGGATCATATCACCCAATCTCACAGAGATAACACTAGATTTGATGTTATTATTTTTATCAGTTAACAACATTTTAAATGAACCGTCTGTTACATCCTTGAAATTCATAGATTTCAAGCCTAAATGAAACTATGGCACGATTAACAAGGAAGATAATTGAGGGACTTTGGTTGGAAATTCCAAATCCTAGACTCACATAAAATGATCAATTTAAGTAAATAATGTGCTTTTGAGCATATGTGTTCATATGAGGCTAATATAAGGTACAAGAATGATAAAAGCCAATTTGGTAACTAGGAAGGTGTTTAAGCTCATGGAATCTTTGGAAGGCCCAAGAGATGATTCATGGGCCTTAGGGACACTTTTCAGCCCAATTGATTAATCAGAGTTTACATATGGGTCCCTGAGATATGTTTTTGGATATTGAGGATATTCATGATCATAATAGATATCTAAGATTTTTTGGTTGATAGATAATCAGAATATAAGATAATGGGAGAATTTCTAGAATGTTCCAAGTTATTATGTGGCTTGGATAATTAGTTGAAGAATTATCCACCTTTTGATCAATGACTCAGTTTCAGATAATTAAAGAAGGATTTAAGCTCCCATCTTTTAATAGAAGGTAGACAATAGTAACTTGGGGTTTATCCCAAAGTTTGAGGATAATTGGAGGTCCTAGGTACGAGTTACAATTATCTTTGTAATATGGGTTTTTTTCTCAAAGGAATATAAATGAATGTTTTGAAAAGGAGCCCAGCTGGATCTGGACTCTTAGATCCGGGCGATGCGGGGATCAGGGAACTCATCCCTTTGACCCAGACTCTCCTGAGTCCTATGTGCATAGGACTTCAGGACATCTAAAGGATCACGCTTCCTCTCTGACTCTCCTCGTTGCTTAAGAAGAACTCTGTTGGATCTGAGATGCAGAGACAAATCCAACTGACCCTTTGGTTGGCATTATCGTCAAGAGTTATGATAATGCTTAAATCCATGAGGATTGGGAATCGTAGGGCTACATGGAAACCACCATCACCCCCAATCAGGTACTTATATCAGACTCTGGGGAGTATAGTCAAGGGGAGAGAAAGGAGATACAACCCTTCAATTGAGGCTATGGGAGCCATCGACCCTCACCCTACTCGATGCTTCTCTCTGACTTTGTCCTATCACCATCGAGGCTTGAGGGCACCACAGTCAATTGACGACGTCGACACGACCTAGGAGGCTAGAAGAAGGCCTCAACGTAGCCAGAAGGTTGCGGCCTGGCTTGGAGCCATGTGTTGACGAGGGGCGCCATGAGCAGGTAGTTCCTGGCCACCGGGGCACCGACTGGGAGGACTTCAAGCTAACCGAGAGTGGGCACGAGTTCTATAGGCCAAGTTGAAGACGCCCTACGGGAGAAACACTCCCAGTTTGGAGGTAAATTGTGCGATCGTTTATCCTAGTAGACCCCAGTTACAGATAGGCCTGCTCATTCTAGGTTTTTCTCTTTTTGACAACCTTTATGTGAGCCAGAGAGCTTGCTAGACTCGGGGAGTCCTTGCAGACTCAACCCCACCCACGACGAGGGCTGTCGAGGATGGCAAGCTAGAGTCAACCATGGAGTTGACTCATGGCAGGCTGCTCGTTTGCAGGCAGCGGGGGAGACCATCCCTAGAGGGATTGGTCTCGATTGCCCTGGTCCGCGTGACACATCTAGGTCACCGTGCATGGGTAAAATGGCAATTAGACCCATTGCAAGCCAAGTTTGCATGGAAGTTCTAGGTTGACATGGTGTTGCGCCATTGGTAAGAGCCATCCCGTGTGGATATTAGCTAAGAATGAATAAGTGATGATGTGGCGATTAACAATTGGTCAGAACAGAATTATCTTGCAATAATTGTAGTTAATTAACGACATCTCTGATGATAGTAAAAGTACATATGAAATTGATAAGAAAAATGAGTAGAAGCTGAATCAAATATAACCAGAATCTAAATATGCTTCCTGTTCCAAAAGTATATGCAATGCATGTTTAGATGTGATTAATAGAAAGAGAAACCTAGATTCCTTTAAACTGATGATTAATTAAGTAGATTCATTTATGTTGAGTTAATACCTGATCTTGTCATGTATAATGAGGAAATCCTTGATAATAATGAATAATTGATGTTTCTGGATTAATAATCATGCACATGTATATTTAGGGTTTTGAAACCAATGTGAATATCTTGCTATGATCTTAATGCTAATAATATGATCTAGGTACCATGAATAACCTAATGTTCTTGAGATGATGATTAGGGTTTCACCTAATATGCATAACTAGGTTTGGTAATCTTAGAGATCTTAAAATGATGGAATTAGGGTTTGTGACCCTTATCCCTAGTCCAAACATGAGACAAAGCTAAACCCTAGTTTAGGATCACATCTAGATCTAATCAATATAATCTGAATACATGGTGACACATATGTAGTATGCATGTTTTAGATAATGTTGATTAAATATTTTGTTGCTTGGATGTTTGGATGCACTCTTAAAGTACATGAGTTATTCTACATGGTTTCTGCAATGACATAAGGTACATGGTTACACTTATGAATACATGTATCGATTTACAAGTTTATCGAGGTTTCTTGAAGAGATTGAACAAATGATAACTTCTTGCTTGTTTATTTACTTCATGCAAATTATAAAGTTCCTATGAGTATCATGAAAGGTAAATTAACAATATTCTGAACCTTAGGTTAGACCGATCTTAAGGGTAATGCACAAGAGTCCAAGGATGGACAGTGATTACACCTGAGGTAGTAGACCAGATACAAGTTAGAATATGAAAACAAATATATGTTCTTATGTGCAAATAAAGGATGTTTGATTATATATATACTTGTGATTATTGGATGAACCCACGTACCAGTATAGAAATATACTGAACGCATATTTGTTTGTCCGCATTTTAGGTACTTGATATGCTTGATTCGTGGACATAAGGTTACAAATGAAAGACATTGAAGGTACTACAACTAGTCAAAGAGGATGAAAGATAGTAGTTTTTATTTTAACATGTATAATTAGTTCTCTCTAAAATTTATGTAACTCCTTCGAGGAGATTTGTATGCAAACATGTAAATATTTGTTCATTAATGGAAATTGTTTACTATTATGTATTATTTGTTGAATCTGATCCTGGAATTTATGAGTAATGATCTGCAACTTTAAGGTCTTTTAGACACTCAAAAGTGTGGGTCGTAACACCATCGGTACCCATGAATATGATACTTGGTTCTCCAGACTTGCATGTTGTCCGCCCCCCATATCCTGCAAGGGAGATTCACAAAGTGGTCCATTCCAAGGAGGGATTTTCAGTCACCAAAAGAAATGCCAATAAGTTTGATATTTGGTGGTATATGTTAGTCTATTTGTATCCCCATCTTAGACCAGGGGCCAAACCATACATTCATACATGGTCTACAAAAATGTGGTCTTATGTAGACCTGTCAAAATGAGTCATTGATCCACTGACATTGACCCTTTTAATATGGTTTTGGGTGGGGTTATGGTCACACATTTAAATATTGGTCAAATCCGACCCAACCCATTTATTAGGCGGGTCTCAGGGGTCGACTTGTGGGCACTTGCGGGTGACCCACATAAATAGAATAAAAATAAACATTGAGTTATGTAGATGTGTACTTTTGAGAATTTGAGGATATGATCATATACTTATTGAGCATTTAAATAAGTAGTGTTTTGTACTTACATGTAATATATATTTTCATACTTGAACTTACATGTATGTATATTTATGAATATTTTCTTTGTATTTGACTTGCAAACATATGTGTATTTGTAATAATAACAATAATTTCTACTTTGTACTGATAGAAATGATATCATCATCCTAAATTAAATTATATCATTCAATTTCAATAGCTTTTTTGTATGTTGGATATCTACATGGATCGACAATTGTTCCTCTTTTATATTTGACTTTAGACACAAAAAAGAGTATATTTGGACTAATGTAGAACAACAAAATGTTGTTTATATTTCGTTTGACGTGACATATAGTAAACTAAATGGTATATTTGTGTTACACGTAAAAAGAGATGCATGCAACAAAATGTAGAACTTATAATTCAGTTGTTTATAGAAATAACTCTGATAATTAGTACAAGTTAAGTGGGTACCCGTGGGTCACCCTGTGAACTATCGGGTTGGGTTTGGATAGACTGTTGTATGACTAGTTTAGAAGTGAGTCATTTTTGACCGGCACCTACAAGATTCACACTCGCAATGACCTGGATCAAACCCAGCCCGACCCACCCATTTGACAAGTCTAGTGTTATAATAGTATCTTCAATAAGGTGGTGTCTTTTGTTAAATATTTGTTTAAATGATTTTTTTCTTCTATTAGGGGTCCAATGTTTTTTTAATATTTTCTAACATAGTTTGGTCATTGGAGAGTAATTTTAACGATAGAGGAAATCATTTTACTAAACATACAATGTTTGTCATCTAAGGTTGACGTATCCCATCCACCTAGATTTTTTCAGGTGACACAAAATGCTCTAATAAATTAGGTGATTTTTTTTGTTTCATTGGTGCTATCCTACATGAACTTCCTATTCAATGGATCCATTATATTTTCTATTTGTAAGTAGAGGTATACAACTAATATAATACGAGGGAATGTATGTAAGAGAAGCATTGGTAAGGGTAAGACATGCATTATTATTGAAACTTTTCATGTCGATGGAGCCGTTTTGGTTGTCATTTTTTCAAGGATAGGTTATCATGTGATGGTAAATTTCATGATGAAAGAAAAAAAACCTAATAGTTTTAGGGGAATTTTTTCATTTGCAACTAGAGCATGTTACAAAATTTTATTTAAATCTATATTGCCAACATTTTACTCAGCCCAATTTTTGTTGAAAGCTTGTTTTGATGCTAGAGAGACATTGAAATATGTCTAGAGTTCTTAAGGAGTTAATAAGATTGTTACCATTTGATTTGATTAATATAATGACATCATCAACAAATTGAATTATATTTTTCCTATAACGATTATCAATTTGTGACAAGATGTCATTTTTTATACGAAGTCAAAAAATTGAATCTTAAATACATGATACAATAACAAATAGATAAGGTGACCAAGGGTCACCTACGCATTGTTTCTAATTTTTAAATAACCAAAGGGTGATTCATTAACAAAAATAAAGGAATCACTAGTACCAATGCATTTGTATACCCAATCAATCCACACATCTAGAAATTTATATCTTTCATGCAAATGAGTAAAAAATATCAATGAATATTATCAAAAGCCTTCTTAAAGTCATATTTGAGGCTTACGATAGGTTTTTTTTTGTTTTGATGGCATGTGTATAGAACTTGATTGCTATTTTTTGATAAAATATCTGCATTGATAAATAAAAACTAAGATGACAACCCAAAAATCAATTACAACTAAATCCATGTACATATGTGTGTCACTAAGTTACTAGTGGTAAACAGGAACACGACTAAAAAATATAAGGCAAATAGGATAACGAAAAAAAGAGTTTAAGTAAAGGGGAAGGCACCCTATAACAAGCCTCAGATAAAAATATATAGAGTACTTGTCAAGAATAGTACTAGATAAACTCAATCTGACTCTAGATGTTGTTTGTTCATATTATTGTCCATGAGGAAGTTTCCATGACACATGTCCCCTTTTCTAACAATAGGTGTGTAGGCTTGTCTTACCTGTTAATGGATCCAATGCCTACACCAGACGTAAGATTACAAAATTTTATGATAAGTACCATATATTTTCATGGATAAAAGGTAAACTCTAAGGTTTGGTATTGAAAAGTCTATTGTTTATTTCTTTCCATATCACTCACATAATATGTAACCAAATTATATATGCCACCTTTCCAAAAGGAAACATATTCTACATTCATAATGTTTTCCATATGCAAGGAAACCTTGCCTATGATCTTGTGTTGCTGACAAGATTGATAATCTGAGTTGATTAATCATATTAGGATTTTCAACCTTTTTACTAAAGCTATCCACACTTGATTTACGATTGATAAGTCATGGGAGGACAAGCTTCTATAGACAGTTATATATATTGAAAATGAGATTTTTTAATCTATCCTAGTTGTGCTATTAAAAGGACATATCAATTTTGTTTGAACCCTAAGATTTTTCAATGCCCGAACCGAATACAACTTTCTAAGTTTTCATTCTGATGAAGAGTAATGCGTAAATGTGGCTTGTCAATGGTATTATCAAATAGTTTATCCCACTTAAAAAGGATGTGACTAGAGAATGATCTCTTGTGTTGAAAGGATTCTTGAAGTGATTGGTCACATTATGAATGACTTTAATTCTAATTTGCATGGTAGTGTGACCAAAAGTGAGGGTGCACATGTTTAATTGTATCTTATCACTATTGTAAATGCAATGGAAATATTTTGTGTTCATATCCCCTGCCTTGATCCATTTCTCTTTTGATCTTTGTTTTCGTATAGTTTCTACGTCCAATGGAAATTTTTGGAGGCTAATTGTAATGTGATGTATGGATGTCAGATCAATAATAATGCTAGTTTCTTACTCATGTCATAGAGTTTGTTTCTAAGATAGTGTTTTGTGTATTTTTTCCAAAGATAGTCCTATTCCAAGTGATGCATTCTTCTCAAATCTCCTTCACCTTTTCAATGAATTGTTAACAGATATAAATCTCCTTGTATATCATAGTTTGAGATATAATGGTGTTAAATGATTATGTTGGAAGTGAAAATTTTAAAATATAGACGGTTTTTGTCCTCATGCTATACGGTTAAATGTTTTGGGTATCAAGTCGGTGATCCTAGAAAAGGATCCAACATAGCCAATGAAGAGCCTCTAGACTAAGTAAAATATGTGTTTCTAACAATGACGTTAATGAGGTCAACCTCATTTACAAAGTATGGGACTGATGGCATTGATATGAATATGAATTTAGAGAACTCTCTCATATGAGTGTCCAAAAGACCTTAAAGTCGTGAATCATTAGTCATAAATTCCAAGATCAGATTCAAGAAAAAATACATAATAGTAAACAATTTCCATTAATGAACAAATAATTACATGTTTGCATAAAAAGCTACTCTAAGGAGTTACATAAATTTTTAGAATGGGTTAACATGTACATGTATGATTATATACCATTATATCTAAACCTTCATGAATAACGTTAGTGTCTTTAACATCTTTATCTATAACCTCATGTCCATGAATCAAGTATACCTGATACCTAAAATGTCGACAAACAAATACACGATCAATATATTTCTATACTTGTACGTGGGTTCAAACAATAATCACAAGTACACATATAAGAAAACATCTTTATCTTGCATATAAGAACATAAACTTATTTTCATATTCTAACCCATATCTGGTCTACTACCTCAGGTGTAATCACTATCCCTCTGGGGGCACGTGTGCATTACCCTTAAGATCAGTCTAACCCAGGGTTCAGAATATTGTTATTTAGTTTACATGATACTCATAGGAACTTTATAATTTGCAAGAAGTAAGTAAACAAGCAAGCAATTTATCTCTCATTCAATCTCATCGAGAAACCTCGGCAATATCAAAATTAGATACATATATTCATAAGCGTAACCATGTACCTCATGCCATTGTAGAAACCATGCAAAATACATCACATGTACTTTAAGAGTGTATCCAAACATCCAAACAACAAAGCATTCAATCTGAAATATACAAACTACATATGTGTCACCATATATTAACATTACATTAATAAGATCTAGGTTCGCTCCTAAACTAGGGTTTAGGGCTTCATATCATGGTTTCTAAGATTACAAACCCAGTTATGCATATTAGGTTAGACCCTGATTATCATCTTAAGCATATTAGACTATTCATGATATCTAGATCACATTATCAACATTAGATCGTATTAAGATGTCGACATTGGTTTTAAAACCTATAACAACATGTATAAGATTATTAATCTAGCATAGTTAATTATTCATCATTATCAAGGATTTCCTTATTAGACATGTCAAGGTCAGGTATTAACTTAACATAATCCAATCTACTCAATTAAGCATCACTATAAAGTAAATCTAGATTTTCCTTTACATTAAACACATCTAAACATGTATTGCATATACTTTTGGAATAGGAAGCCTATTTAGATTCTGGTTATATTTTCTTTGTATTCCTCTCATTTTTCTAAGCAATTTGATATATAGTTTCTCTATATTCTGAGTTACCAATAATTAACTAGATTATTTGCAAGAATAAACTGATTTGGACCAACCACGCATTGACACGTCAGCGTCCCATGTTTAATTAAAACAATTCGACACCCCCCTTTGAGTTAGTGGTTAAAGACATTTATGCCCTTACAAGTTACATGCACAAGTCGGGGTAGATGAGTCTTTTGACTCCAATTCACCCCTAACCCCGTGACGGTGGTAGGGGCCCCAACCCTAACGGGCCAGCCATCGTGCTGCCCTCTTTGCCTCGACATCAGGGAGTCAAGCAGGCCCTGGTTCCTCCCTAGGGACCTGCTGGACCCGACTAGTCTCAGACTACAGGTCTCGGTGGCTGAGGTCACGAGAACAAGGATCACGATCCAACCTAAATTACATAACTGATATGAGAGGAGGGAGACCCCTACCTGGAGTGTCATCGTCGGCGATCAACGTTGAATCATGCCTCTAAAGGCGGGAAACCATTGCGAAAGGGTGTGGGCTGCGCACTATAGGAAAACATGTTCCCTCTCTATAGTGTTCTGGCGGGTGCTAGAGAGGTCACGCACAAGGTTCTACTACCAACCAACTCCATCGCGTCAAGGATTGCAAGTCTGAAAGCTTCGTTGTGGGTTCAAGAGAGGAGCAAGAGGAGTCTGGGCACTCCCAGGAGGTACACAGTTTCTTGGGTTCTCCACAAACCTCCATCGTCTTGCTCATGAGAGTTCACAAGCCATGACATGCTCGATCACTTCTGTAGCCTACAGTTGGATATGATGAAGCAATGATAATGACTGTGATGGCCAGAAAGGGAAAGCAGATCCTAGGCAAAACCCTAAGAGAGAAGGAGGATGATGAAGAGGGAAAGGGGAAAGCAGTCCAACAAGAATTGGTGGAAACCCTCATCTCACCTCACGAAAAGTCCTCCCTATGTATATATATACATCTTCCTTCACGTTACCCTTCTCTCTTTTCCTTGGCTTACAAGGAAGATCCCACATAATAAAACATGTCAATTTTATTATCCTTTGCCATACAAGTACAAAGCTTTCCCTTTTAATTTCCTTGTATTAATCCCTTTTTCTCTCTCCTTGGTGTATCCTTTAAACCAAGTATCCTCCCCACATGAAAACTCATTAAATCCTTTTCCAATCATACTACATTATCGGGGTTCATAGGGTTATCTTTTATATACCAACTTCTCATTTCCTTTAAACCATATTTCCTATTTTCTTTAGGAAACTTACATATTGTTCCATTATTTAGCTTCCAAGAAAAAGGTGGATAATCCTTTAATTAATTATCTAAGCCATATATTATCGTGGATATATATTATGATCACAAATATCAATAACACATAAAAAGATATCTTAGGGACCCATATGTAAACTCTGATCAACAAACTGGCCTGACAGTTTTCTTGAGGCCCATGAATCATCTCTTGGGATTTCCAAAGATTCCATGAGCTTAATCACACACCCAATTACCAAATTAAGGCTTTGATAATCATTGCTCCTTATATTTGCCTCCCATGAACGCATATGCTCAAAAGCACATTATTTCCTTAAATTGAATATTTAATCTAATTCTAGGGTTTGGAATCATCAACCAAGATCCCTCAAAACTCTTTGTTGTTATATGTTCTCTAATTTCATTTAGGCTTGAAATCTACCAATTTCAAGGATGTAACAATGTGATTCTATTTCTACATAATAAACATGTGTATTATTAGCTTGATTATATGTAACAAAACTACATCTATTGGAAAAAATTGCCCATAAAAAATTCCAAGATGCAACACTCATGTTTCAGTAGTCGGTATAACCAAGGTCATAAAACATCTTATGAAATACTTAAATTTAGGAATTGTTTGGACCATCTAAGATCAATCTCAAGCTCAATATGAGATCCATTAACATTATGAAAATTCACATAAGATTATTCAAAATTTTTAGCAAAATTTATGCGGGAAGAGCAATCCTGCAAAGATATGGTGTTCTTTGTAAGGTCAAAAGAAAGGGGCATATTGTACTCAAATTGATCATCACTTAGAATATTTAGATTATCACCCTCATTACACATGTCTTGTTTTTTTGCAAACACTATCCACAACACCATCCATGTTGATGTATATCATCTTCTTTTCAACGTCCTTTAAACACTTATGAATTTGCATCCAAAGTCATCCAGACACATATGAATAGTTTTTCAATGGCTTACTTGAGGGTATCATTTTTAGGTCTAGTCTCCTCACAGACAATTGAGTTGGTTATATGGGTAGTATGTGATTTTTTTAGAGAACATTGGTTATCAAATGTAGTTTACATTGTAGACATTGTCTGCTTTGAGTCTTTATGGTCCCAACACAACCTTTGTTTAGTGGGGCACACTCACTCTGAGACTTGGTGGAACTGTCATTACTAGAATGTTTAGTTCAGGTATCATAATTGTGTTGGGACTCATAAGGAACGTCCAAATAGCTAATGATCACCGATATCATTAAAATGAGTCGTCAGCCTATTTGATTCCATATCTATGATAAGAATGGTATAAATGTGTTGACCAAAACACTATTCATAATTGATGCGTGCTAATCTAGGACATTTTTTCACATCCCTTTAAGTCTTGTCAAATGGAAATTCTTATTTTTATCCACTGAAAAGAAACAAATTGCTATCTGCTTCCTTTTATCACAATTTAACTTCATTCTCACCAAAATCTATGCATTTCTTGAAGACTCAGAACACGAGATGATCGGCTCACCTGCTTCAAACGATCAGCTCACCCGTTCCAGATGATCGGCTTACCTACTTCAAACGATCGACTCACCTACTCTAGACGATCAGTTGATGCCATCCCTTGGCCACTGAGCCTTGTTCAAATGCTCAGTCTAGATGGTGCACCATTTGAATGTCAAACGATCAATTCAGACCTCAAAGCGGGAATTTTCCTACCCAGCCGAGCGGGTCAAAGAGTGTCACCACCTGGGACTTAGGATTGCTGACTGCTGCCCCAACTCCTGCCCTTACCAAACTCCCAACTGATCGACTCACCTCTCAACTGATCAGTTGGCAGTGCGCGACCAGTTCAAAAATACAGCCGCCAGCCTCATTTGCCCACAACCCTAGTTGTAAAAGCCCCCTCCTATTCCTATAAAAGGAGGGGCACTTCCTCTTCACAATCATCATCTTTTGTACGAAGGATTTCTGAGTAATTGTTCTTATGTTTTTGTGTTCTGTTCATCAATAAAGATTAATTTTTTGCAAGCTAAGTGCCCCTTTTAATTATTGCTCTTTTACTTTGCTTTTTTTAGATCTAGTCTTCTTCTTATTCTTCTTCTTTTGTAGACCGGAGTAAGGAATTAAGAGTCGGCCATTTAATAGTCTCTAGTCTAAGGAATTAATCCTTTGATAAGTCTAGACTATGGCTAGAATACTTTCTTCCTTGTCTCCTTTTTTTCTACAAGCATGAGAGAGTAGTTTCCTTATCGAGGCAAGGGGAATATCCCCATAGACATGGTTTGAATCGAATCAATTCTTAAGAATGAATTCTTTTAGATGGATTTTAGTTTTAAGAACTAATGATCTATTAGAGTAATTAATCGATTTGGTCATATGTTAATCCAGGTGGAAATGACCATGGAAGCCCAGATGTAGAATACTAAAACCATTCACATAGAGGTTTTAAAATGACCGTGGATCTTTATCTTTTGGGATGATGAACTAAGAAACGTGAGCACCAGGACCAATGGGCTAATGTGGAGTTCATCTTTTGTGGATTTTAGTTAATTCACACACATTCATCAGATTTTTCGTTTAAATGATTTAGTTATTTCTCGCCTAGGCTATGGTGGTGAAAACCCCTAAAAAGCCTCGATATTCCATCATCTGATTCAATCACCGTTTGATTTACTCTATTTACATTCTAGCCTTCTATTCATAATATCTTTTATTATGCTAACAATCATCTCTTTTCCTTGTGACATGGCAACTTTACTTCTTGTTAGTACAATTTTAATTCTTGCATCTCATTCTTGTTCTAGCAATAATCATCCAACCCCAATACAAATTTACTTCCTATTCAAAAAAACAAAAATATCAAAAAGAAACAAAAGTTCAACAAAATAATTGGGTTTAGAGACTACCTTTTTAAAGACATTGTCTTGTGGGATCGACCCTTCTATACTAGCCTTAATTGGAAAGTAAAAAAGGTTAAACTCTAGGATTAAAATCTTAGTTATTGTAGTGCACTTCGACACATTATCAATTTGGCACCAATGTCGGGGACAACATATTGTTTTCTCGAACTCCAAAAACTTTTGAAAAACTTTTTTTTTTTCATTTTTTGCCTTCTGAGTAACATTCTGGAAGTGCTAATCCTCCTTCTGCTGAGTTTTCATTCCAACAGTCTATTTTTTCTGCACACGATTAACTGTTTATTTGTGCATGCGATGCTCGAACACCAGCTTTACATCGTTTGATCCTGATATAGATAAAACTTTTCATCGTCTAAACCGTCAAAATCATATTAGAATGGATGAGAAGGAAGTCACTTGTAGGATCAACCAGACTCTAGCGGATCAAAGAGAGCACATCTTAGCTGATCAAGCGGCTAGAGAGGTTGCTTTTTATGTAGCCTATACATGGCTGAACATGAAACTCTAGAGGCCAATAGGAGGGAAGCCGAAAGGAAAAAACAATTTAAAGATTTTTCTATTCTCAAAACTGCCTATGCCCAACACCCAGTCGTGCCTCCCGACATTATTGCCCCCCAATTCGAGATCCAAACTCCATGGATCACCATGATCTAAGCAAACCCATTCTCTGGTAATAATGGAGAAAGTTGCCAAGATCATCTTCATAGGTTCATTGACCTTTGCTCCTTGAACAAACTTCCAAACATCTCTGAAGATGCAATCTGCCTTAGACTATTCAAATACTCTCTCACCAGCCAAGCTAGTAGTTGGTCAACACCATGGAGAGTGAGGAACACATTACAACTTGGGAGGTTCTACAAAATAAGTTTCTTGAAATTTTTTACCCTTCTTCTCTCACCTATGAAATCCGGGGACAAATCACTCACTTTTCTATAGGATAAGCTTGGAAAAGGTTCAAGGACTTACTTAGAAAATACCCTCATCATGATATCTCTCAAGCCCAACTCATAGAAATCTTTTATTGGTGTTGACGATGATACCAAAGTTTTTCTTGATTCCTCATCTGGAGGAAATTCCATGCACCAAAGTCTAACCAGTGCATGGGAGGTGGTTAAACGTGCTTCTGAAACAAGGGATAGAAGAGGAATTGATGGGATCCTTAAGGTATCCAAGGCTGAAGTTGATCATGATATCCAAAGCATAACAGAAAGCCTTAGATTAATTGCTCTAAAACAAGATCATTTAGAGTCATCCCTAGGTACCTATAGAGAGTTACCCCAACATATAAAAGTTGTAGATTCTCTTTGTGGCATCTACCAGGGATATGATCCCCACCTTACACTACCAATATCTTTACAACACTCCCATGCAACCTGAATTAGGACAACAATTGGAGGACCTAAAATCTATTCACACCATACCTGGCCAGGGTTACTACAACCCCAATCAAACTAGAAACCATCCTGGATTCCAATATGGGAACCTTTCATGTGTTGAAAAATCTAGCCAACTCCAATCCCAACAAAGGCCTCCCTACCCTCAAAACAATAATCAACCACCACCTAGGTTCCCATACACCAATCAAAAGAATTTTGGGAACCAAGGGAACTACCGAGGCAATCACCCAAACCGACCACCATATCAAGGACAACAATTTCAAAACTTAAACCTCCCTCCTCAAAATCTCAACCAGCCACCTCTTCAACCACCACCAAATGTTCCTACTCCCACTCCCTCAGCTGAAGAAAGGATAGCTTCCTTGGAAAAAATCATCATTGCCCAAAAATCTCATCAAAAGGCAACTGACGCCCAACTAGCTCGCTTGTTCGCTCAACAGAAACCCCCTGTCAACACTTTTAAACCTGAAGCTACACCTGAACCAACCATCCCTGAACCTCCACATGTAGAAGTTGAGGAACCAATCTACAAACCACGACCTCAATACCAAGCCTGCCTTAAATAGACAAGGCTCAACACCCGCTTCATGATATTTAGGGATGCTATGAAAAAATTACATGTTGACATTACCTTCCTTGACGCTTTAGCAGACATGCCTACTTGGTCCAAATACATGAAATCCCTCTTGACTAGGAAGTATGCTACTGAGGAATACGAGATTGTTAAACTTGTTAGGACCAGTTCTGACATAATCTAAAGTAGAATGCCTAAAAATAGAAAGATCCTAGTTCTTTTGGAATAGGGTGGTACTTAGGTGATAATGCTTGTAGGAAAGGCCTAGCTAATTTAGGAGCCAGTATATCCATCATGCCCTACAACCTTTATAAAAGATTAGGATTCAATGACATGTTACCAATAGCCATGACCATCCAATTGGCAGACTCATCCATGACCAAACCCATGGGGATAATAGAAGACATACTAGTTAAGGTTGGGAAAGATGCTTATGTCCCATGAGATTTTGTGATCATGGACATCAAAGAATATTTTCATTACCCCCTCATTTTTGGTCATCCGTTCTTAGCCACTACCCATGCCTTGATTAATGTTGAGGCCGGGACCATCCTATTAAGATTAGCGAAGCAAACCCTAGAGTTTAGGGTGTTCGAAAGCATGAAAGGGCCTAGTTTCCAAGAAGAGGTCTTTCTCCTTGAATGTATTGACAAACTATCTCAACTGAGATAGGAATGTGAGTTAGTTGATGACCCCCTACACACAATCCTCACTGGCCCTCCTGAGTGTGACTTTGATAATAAATAATTAGATCAATGTAAGGCTCATCTAGGTAATTTTGAGGAGATTCCTAATGCTGAAATTGAGGACCTTAAAATGATTTCCATCATGGAAGAAAAATATGAACCACCCAAGGCCCGAGAAATGAAAACTCTTCCCATAGGTTTGAAATATATTTTTCTCGATGAACAACAATTGTGCCCTGTCATCATAAATTCGGACCTTGCCCTTGAACAAGAAAGCAAACTTATGGGAGAACTTAGGAAAAGAGGAATTTCCTTAGGGTAAAAAATGATAGATCTAGTTGGGATAGATCAATCCATCTGCATTCACAAAATCCCCATGATAGAAGACAACAAACCTTCTCGGGATCCACAATGAAAAATTCAACCCAAACATGAAGAAAGTTGTCCGTCTAGTGGTGATCAAACTTTTGACTACATGAATTATCTACTCCATCTCCAATTCCCCATGGGTCAACCCAGTTCAAGTTGTTCCCAAAAAGGGAGGGACCACTGTCATTAGAAATGAGAAGAATGAACTCATTCCCACTCGCACCGTCACAGGATGTAGAATGTGTATTGACTATAGGAAGCTCAATAAAGCAACTAGGAAAGACCACTTCCCACTCCCCTTCCTAGGCCAAGTTCTTGAATGCTTAGCCCATCAACAATACTTTTATTGTCTAGATGGCTATTCAAGATTTTTATCAGATTCCTATCCATCTTGAAGACCAAGAGAAAACAACCTTCATATGTCCCTTTGGAACTTATGCTTTTAGATGAATGCCCTTCGGCTTATGCAATGCACCAGGCACCTTCCAACGGTGTATGTCCTCCATCTTTGCAGGATTGATTGAAATCATCATAGAGGTGTTCATGGACAAATTCTCCGTCTATGGAGACAGTTTTGACTCTTGCCTTAGAAATCTCACCCTTGTTCTTGATAGATGTGTTGAGTCACACTTAGTCATTAATTGGGAAAAGTGTCACTTTATGGTTAAGGAGGACATTGTTCTAGGCCATAGAGTAAGCAACCAAGGCATAGAAGTTAACAAAGCTAAAATTGAATTTATCACCAAGCTTCCACCTCCAACCCCAGTTAAAGGCATCTGATCCTTCTTAGGACATGTCAGTTTCTATCGGCGATTCATCCGTGACTTTTCCAAAATCACAAAACCTCTCACTAACCTTCTTCAAAAAGAAGTGCCTTTCCATTTTGACAAATCCTGCATAGATAGCTTTCTATGTTTGAAAAATGCTCTCACAACCACTTCAATCATTGTGCACCAGACTGGCCCTACCCTTTGAAATCATGTGTGATGCTAGTGACTTTTCTGTAGGTTCCATCTTAGGACAGCGAGTTGATAAGAAACATCATGTCATATACTATGCATCCAAGACCTTAGATGAAGCTCAACAAAATTACACTATGACGGAAAAAGAAATATTAGCCATTGTCTATACTTTTGATAAATTTTGTTCGTACTTAATTGGCTCCAAAGTCATTGTTTACACTGATCATGCAGCCATTCGCTACCTCATGACCAAGAAGGATGCCAAATCTAGACTCATAAGGTGGATTTTGCTGTTATGGGAGTTTGATCTAGAGATCCTAGACAAAAAGGGGTCTGAAAATGTCGTGGCTGACCACCTAAGTCGACTTAGCTATAGCCAACCTAATGACACCCTGATAAATGAATCTCTACCTATGAGAACTCGTTACTCTAAATGATATTACTCTAAACATAAAACAAAATCAATCACCAATTAACCACTAACCCAAAAATATGGGTAAATTAAAACCGATTTCAACATCAACAATTGCTCAGAAATATTTGCATAAGAGCCCAACATCTTTCTTTTATCCATACTATGCCAAGAATTTGATACAAATTGTTCTATCACCTTATCTACAACATATATACACAGGAGAACAATATTTGTATATGCCACACAACAAACATTAACATGCTAACAAAATTACGATTCGTTTGAAACAACATATACAAACTTTTCCTACCCGGACCTGAGAGTATAGGGATGACTCTAGGACACACTAGATATCTAATCAACTTTCTCAAAGATTCATTACTATAGCTCCTCTTTACTGCCACACATTTGTTTTCATCACTTGCGATTACCTAAAAAAATGTGTTGAACCACAAGGGTGAGACCCATGTCCCAACAAGAGATATAACCTCCAACAACATTTATTGATTACAACTTTTTAAAGAGTTAAACAGTTTAATAGTTTAATTAGATATAACAAATAAGCTCAACAACACTAATGATTAATAAAATACATAAAGGAGCAAATAATAACTATCTTCATTAGCCAGACTATTCTCATATCCCTATTAACAGTATAAGGAGTCTAGCAACATGAGAATCTCTAACATCATGAATAACTCTAGTATCATATGCATAGCTAACAACATCAACATGTTTAATATGTTGAACATATCAACATCATAAGAAGAGCTAACAACATAAGCACAACTATCTGGATAAGCATGATTAGCAGTATATGCATCTCTAGTTATAAAGGCATGGCTAGCATGTTAAACATAACAAACAACATGAGATAGCTAGCATCATGATTATAATCAGCAGTAGCAATATAGTTATCAATATAAGCATAACTACTATATGTATGCATCTACAATCTTAAGCATATCTACAACCTAAGTATATCTACTATCTCTTAATTGCACTAAGCACCATCTTTATGTAAAGATAACAAACAAGGGTTATCATCCAATGTGAAACATCATGTATAACCCTAAACAAATATGCTACATAGCTGTATTACATCTTTTATTACGCCCTGGGGAGTTCGACTCGTAACACTCAAAGTCCAACTGACTACCGCTTGGTTGCAATCAGTTCCATATAGGATCTAGGAAGAGCCAGACTCTAAGATCTTCTCCATACTCAGTCAGTACGAGTTTGCACTGTAGTGACATATAGTCAAACTACAAGACAACAACATATAGTCCTGTAACTAGCCCACCTTGGTATAGGTCACGACGCTAGCATATAGGGTATTCAAACCCAAATACTGAGGTACAACCACAATTGCCCTCTAATCACATCATGTTATAATCACTGAGACATGACCAAATTCATTCTAAAAAAGCAAGCTAGGTATGATCGCAACCATCCTCCTGAAACACTTGGTGTCAGGATGATAAGCACCCCGTATACTCAATAGTATGCACTCTGAGTTTCCCTTAGGAATACTCGTTTCACCATCCAACAAGTTATGATACTAAAGATGGTTTTATGGCACATGGCACTACATGATTAGAGTTTCACTTGATTAGTTATCTCCAATTTGGTGAATTAAAGCTACATCAAATAAGTGGACATACAAACCCTAATTCACTTCTAGCAAGCATATAAGTGTCACAACTTCAAAAGATATAAAACGTGTGAAACATAGTTTCTCATCTCATCATCACATGGTACTATTCACTTACCATTCATGAGGCTACACTAGTCATCATACTATCACAAGATATAAATCATTTTCACAATATCACAGGGTATCAACCCTTATCAACACAAGAGGATTACACCTCATTCAGGGCTCAACCATGACCAAAAGGTCATTAAGACCATCATATTATCACATGCTATAAATCCTTTTCACAATATCACAGGGTATCAACCCTTATCAACACAAGAGGATTACACCTCATTCAGGGCTCAACCATGCCCAAAGGTCATTAAGACCATCATACTATTCCCTACAAGATCATCATTATCTTTACATGCCTTATAACAAGGCTCAAGAACATCACTTACATATAATACACTGGATCAACACAATATTGCATTAATGATCTAGGAGATATTCATAAATAATCATAGCAGGGTTATATTAACATTAAGAACATTCCTTTATTACATCAACATGCAAGGAATCTAGATATGATTAACCCTCATCATATTCATAATGCACATGTTTAGCATAAGAAAGTATCAACCATGCAGCTATGATAACCACCAATTAATATATTAAGGTTATGATCATATTAAGGAGGTTATTCCACCATTATTCCATCATATAAGAATGTTAAACATGAATACTCATCTTTATCTATTTACATTAGAGTTAGGTTTAACATGATAAATTATATCAATGTTACTAATCAACACTTATACCCAAACCCTAACTCACGACATCTCCATTGGATCATGGATGCATAAGGTGAAGCATCACCATCACATTCCATACTATTCTCAAGTATGAACCCACACATAAATCAAGGTGTAACCATCGAGTTATAGCATACTAGGGTTTCAACAACAATAAGAGAGTACCCCATGGTTGTATTAGTCATTCAAGGACTATTCTTATCCAATTACCATCATTTAGTTATATTAAAGCTAGGTATACCAAGATATACCTCATTAGGGTTACATATCAACATACTATGGTTATCATCCCTTCTATTCATATGACTGAATAGGTAAGACTACCTTATTAAGGGTAACCCTCCATTTGTTCCATCATCATTCAACCCATATCACCATACCACAATGTCACCCAGAACCATTAGATTTTTTAAAAGTAAGACCATTGGTTGTTTACATAAGTAAACACCTTGGATAAACCACCAATGAAGTCCTTGATTTTAGCTCTAGAAAGAGTCACCATCTAACCATATATATCCCTAAATTAACAACACAAAAAGTTCCATTGAGAGTAGGATAAAACCTACAACCGACTGTTCATTTATAACAAGCCATCCATTGTCAACAAGTAAGCTCCTTAAGTTGATCATATAAAGGAAATCATATAAATAAAATTATTAGGACCAACATTACATTAGACATCATTATACTTTATTGGAGGAATAAATATTAGATCTTGACCATTGGGTCAAGTTCATATGTTAAAATCATCAATTACATTATAGGTCCGACCATTGCATCTAGTGACCCAAGAAACCATTGGTCGAAGGCTTAATTGATGCTACAACTGTATGATTAACTCACAATAGGTTTTGGAGACCTTATCCACAATCATTAGTGACCACTAAGTCACCATAGGTTGTTAGATCAACACTATATTCATTAATCAACATCAAATATCAAACTAATATCACCATTGATTGATAACATCGTTAGGGTACTTAGTTGTTAATCACTAGTCTTCTAATTAGTCCAAAACATGACCTAAGGGGTGAAATTCAGTTGACACCCTTGGTTACCACCATAAATTGTCATGAAGACAACACCATAGGGTTGTTTCAATGGTACCATCATCAGGTCATGGGTTTATAGAAGAAATCAACTTAAAACCCTAAAATTGACCATTGGTTGATAGGTTCTTAGCACCATAGGTTATCAAAACAACATGATCCAAGTCATATTATACCTTAGGAATAATTTACATATGATCACAGGTTCATCTACAACTGAAATAAGAACAGAAAACATTATAAAAATCAAAATCGAAGTCAAGCATAGCTTTTTAGTGCATGTATCATCATTTTTAAGCAAAAACATGAGCTAGAAAGCTTTTGGTAAGCAATAAATGTGGGGCAAGTTATAAAACTTGACTCTAATTAGAAGATAAATTCCCAAACATAAGAAAACACGAGCATGTAGGGTATAAAATCTAAGCATAAGTTGTGAACTCGTCCATCTAGCACATTTCTTCATCAAATGAGCAAACCCTAAGCATAAGGAGCAAGAAAGGTAGGATTTTAGAGCTTTAGAGCACTTTCTACCATGGAACAACAAGGTTCCGACCTTGAGAAAGTTAGGAAGGATAAAAAAGAAATAAATGGAGGAAATAAGGGGATTATTACTCTTTTAGGTCAAGATCACTAGAAGGAAGCTTTTCAAACCCTAAAAGGAAGTCAATTGCAACTCCAGATTTTTTTCCCAAGAAGATCCCCTATTTCTTCTTCTTGGGATAGGAAATTCATAGAAGCATAGAGGGAGAACGAGGTTTATAGAAGGAGGGAAGTGGTGGAGAGAAAATGGCTCATTTTGGTGCTTAGGAATAAGTATATGAAACTTTAAGATAAAGAAAAAGAAAAAGTTGAAGTTCAAGTATCTTTCCAAGTGTCCATGGCCTTAAACTATTAAGAATATACAAGAACACACACAACAAGCTCTCCCACAATCCATAGATATATTATTACCCTCGTTTCTTGAATTTCAAGCAAAATAAATAATTCATTAGTTGATAGCTACTAAAGGCAGCTCATCCATGAAGGGGTAAACCCTAAAATATCCTTAGAGAAAACACCTTCAAACCAAGAATTAATTAGGTGCCCCGTGGTTCAACAAGATCAAGAATTATGAGAGAATATCCAAGAAAAATAGTTCAAGTGATAAATTGCAAAGAAAACCTCTCAATTGGATAAATTGTAGAAAACTCTAAAATGTGTATAAAATTGCATAACTTGCTCAAACAGTGTCCAAATTGGACCAAATTTGAAATGTAAGCTTGTATTATGATTTCAAAGCATATAACAAAGTTATATTAGGGTTATAAGAATTAAATTATGATAACTAAGCCTATTAAACTCATTAAGAAAGTTTAGGGGCCTTACACTACCTGATGACCAACTGCTTAAGGTAGACTCCCAATTTCCTTGGTTTGCCGATTTTGTAAATTATTTAGCTGCTGGTGTATTGCACCCTGAGTAGAAGGAAAATTCTAAAGATAAATTTTTACATGATGTTAAAAAATATTATTGGGATGAACCTTATCTGTTTAGACTTTGTGCTGACAATTTGTATCATCGTTGTGTTTCCCAAGAAGAAATCTATGACATTATAGAACAATGTCATTTTGGCCCCTATGATGGACACATGAGTTCCCATAAAACATCTAGGAAAGTCCTACAATGTGGGTTATATTGTCCCACCATCTTCAAAGACTCTTATGATAATGTTCTGTCATGTGACTAATGTCAAAGGATGGGTAACATCTCCAAGCATGACCAAATGCCCCTAACCTCTTGGCATGAGTTAGAAATTTTTGACGTCTGGGGAATCGACTACATGGGCCCATTTTCTTCTTATTATGGGTATGCTTACATATTATTTGCAGTCGATTATGTGTCAAAGTGGGTTGAAGATGTACCCACTAAAATGTGTGATTCCAAACCTGTTAAAAAACTCTTTAAAGACATTATTTTCCCTAGATTTGGAGTCCCATGCACCGTCATTTCTGACGGAGGATCCCATTTTTTAGAGAAACATTTTGAGGCCTTATTGAAGAAATATGGGGTCTACCACAAAGTTGCCACTCCTTACCATCCTCAAACTAGTGGCCAGGTTGAAGTATCCAATAGGAAAATCAAATCTATTTTAGAAAAAAACTGTTGGTCGCACTAGGAAAGATTGGGTGTTAAAAATCAATGACGCTCTGTTGGCATACAGAACCACCTACAAGACACCCTTAGGCACCACCCCTTTTAGGATGATTTACAACAAATCATGCTACCTGCCGATAGAATTAGAACACAAGGCCATCTGAGCAAATTAAAAGCTTGAATTTTGACCTTTCTGCACCCAGAGAAAAACGTCTTCTCCAAATGAATGAACTAGATGAACTTAGAATGAACGCTTATGAAAATGCGATAATCTACAAGAATCGAACTAAACTATGGCATGACGGTCACATCAAGAACAAGGACATTAGAGAAGGTGACAATGTTCGAGTGTTTAATTCCAGACTAATGCTTTTCCCTAGAAATCTTAAGTCAAGATGGTATGGTCCCTACCTCATCAAGTGTGCCTATCCACATGGTCCTTTCTTCTTTGGGATAAAGTTTTGGGTGAATTTAAGGTTAATGGGCATTGTCTCAAAAGATACATAACCATTGAAGACCTTGTCACTTTAGATACCAATAAATGCTCATCCTTGGAATATCTTAACTCGACCAACCCTCAGACTCCCCCAGAATCTCAATAAATTGGTCTCTCATCTATCCAGTCTCTGACATAAAACAAGGCGCTTGTTGGGAGGCAACCCAACCCTATCTTCCTTCTATTGCATTTTCTTTACCTTATTATTTCATCTTATTTTGTTTCCCTTTTTTTTTACAAGCCAACCGATCGTCTCACTGAGACACATGATTGGTTCGACATTCCTGAACGACATCCCCTTCTGCAGTCCAAATGATCGTTTGGAAACTCAACCAATCGACTCAATTTAGACACACATCTTTTGAACCGAGCCGACCCCCTTGCCCATACATCGAGCCGCCCCAACACATTGGATTCCCCCCGTCAACGTTGTCCAAACAGTGTGAACCAATCGGCTCACTTAGCCAAATGATCAGTTTGACACCCTTGATTGTCTTTATAACCCAACCGAGTTGAGCACTTCATCATGCCTCGTCTTCTTCTAACCTAGTCGCCATAAATTAGTCGAGCTCTCGACCGCGAGAAGATCGAGCGGCCTGCAGACCAGTTGAGTGCCTTCTTTGCCAACCGCTGACCTTCCCACAGCGAGCTAAGCAGCTCTACTACACACCGACCGCCTCGCACCGCCGTTCCATCCCCTCCCCGAGTGGCTCCTCCACCCGCCGCTCGCCTCCCCTCCTCTGTACACTGAGCGACTGTGCCATTCGACCAACTCCTCCACCTGCCACTCACCTCAACTCCTCTTTGCACTGAGTGACCCACATGCTAGCCGACCGACCTACACCTTTAGCTACTGAGTGACAGAGGAGGCGAATCACTCATCCCCCCTACTGGATCTCAGGTTACTTCACTCGATCCACCGCTGAGTTCACCACCATCATTTTTGCTTCCTCCCAAACAAACTGATCGTATCAACCACCTGTTTCCTCTTCCCCAAACGATCTTCTGACAGTTGAAATGTCTGTTTCATTCCTCCAAATGACTGTGTCACTTCACTATTTGATCAGTTTGTGATCCACCCATAGCCATGTTCAACGAATTCTACAAAAATAAGGGAAAATCCATAGCATCATCCTCCCACGATCCACCTCGCCAATCTAGATCCCAATCTGGGATTCATTTCCACAAACCTTCCCCCATCGGCGAATCCTCGCCCGATCTCGCTGAGGATATGCTTAATGACATCCATAATGTTGAGGCTCTTCTCCATGAGATGGAGAGCAACCATAAGGCAAGAAATGACCCAGATTCCACCACCCATCGTCCACCTCGCATCGCCCCCATTCCAGGAAGTTATGTCCAGTTCACCAGCACCGAACACCTACAACGTTTCAAGGACATATTCTCCATGGGTGTTTCCCTTCCTCGATGGGCTTGTGGCACTACCCTTGATGCATTAAGAATTTGAGATGCCACCAACAACATTCTATGCAAAAACCATATCATCCTTTTCCCTTATCGCCTCACCTCTGTCTATAGCGACCTCACCCTCGAGTTCATTACCACATTTCTTCGCTATCACTGCTCCCAGGGTAATTCCAATTGTAAGATCTGGATTTTTGGGGAAAATCTAGAAATCTCTGCCCGACAGTTCACTTCTTTCATCCTCGACGGCGGCAACGATTACTGGTTAGATCATTGCATGGAGAAATCCCATGATTCTTACCCCGACCAGTATGACAGAGACAAGTTCTGGACTGAGATCACCGACCTCATGCCCCACCTTCCTAGTGGGACCAGGGCCTCCAACATTCACAACTCGGTGGTCCACTACCTCCATCGCATTCTTAATTGCACTATTTTCAATAGAGAAGGTACTCAGGGAGCCATTACTCATGTTGAACTCTACGCCCTCTGGTTCCTCTTGCATGAAGAACCCTTCAGCTGGGGGAATACCATTCTAGAACATTTCAGCACCCAAGCCAGTCGTACCACCTCACCCTCATTCCGCATTGGCCACTTCATCACTCAGCTCGCCATATTTCTTGGCTACACCCACATTCCTTTCACACCACTCCTGCTTAAAAACAACTTGATCGACAATTACTATCTTAAGGGAAGAAAGTTTATTCGCTCAGGTGCCAATGGTATTTACTACCTCCTCTTCAAGGATTCATAGGAGGTTCTACAACTTCCCTTGCATGCAAGGTTTCCATCAGCAAAACTTCTTTACAAGCTCACCGATCTACCAGGACACATCCAGAGGTACAGTTTGGAGAACCCAGACCTAGATGCCATCCCCGAGCTACAGGCCCACAGGAGGAGCATTTCTTTGGAGGCCCATGATGATGCCTGCGGTCCACCGCCACCACCCCACTGTCGCACCAAGCATCGACCAGATTATGATGCAGGCACCTACAGGTTCTATGAGGTCCAACATCAATTAGATGAGATTCCAAATGAGCAGCAACATCAGGACCACCAGCTTAACCACATGTATCTTATGCAGCATTCACAAGAGTCTTGGCATGTGGAATGTTGCCATTATGCCCTAGCCGCCCATCCTATGAGGAGTATGGGGCCCAACAAGCCTACCCAGATCCCCAATCCCCTTATCGGGGAAACTACTACTCCTCCCACCTGTGGAATCCACCACCACAGTGATCTTCTTCCCTCTATCTCGGTCTAAGGGTTTGCTCGGGATGAGCAAAACTCTAAGTCCGAGGTGGGGGTGGGTGGTACGTGTTCCACCATTTTATCTTCCCTTTTAGCATTTTCCTTTTGTATTTTAAATTGAGTGCATTTTCTTTTTCAAACTTTTCCCTTTACCTAGATGGCCAATCAATGTATCTTCTTTGTCAAATAATTAGATAAATCTTTTATTTCACAAATTGTTCAAAATCTTCATTTTTTTGGAAAATGCCAAGCTATCCATACCTAAATTAGCAATATTCTTGGAAAAGATGGCAAGCGTTAGAGTATAAAATGGAATCAAATGCAAACTTTCTGATCTTTAGCATTAGATTAACTGATCAATCTTTCTCATATAATGTATTTTTCAAGGATAGGTTGTCATGTGATGGTAAATTTCATGATGAAAGTGTAAAACCTGATAGTTTTAGGGGATTTTCTTTATTTGAAACTAGAGTATGTTACAAAATTTATTTAAATCTATATTGCCAACATTTTACTCAGCCCAATTTTTGTTGAAAGCTTGTTTTGATGCTAGAGAGACGTTGAAATATGTCTAGAGTTCTTAAGGAGTTAATACGATTATTACCATTTGATTTGATTAATATAATGGCATCATGAACAAATTGTATTATATTTTTTCCTATAAAGATTATCAATTTGTGACAAGAGGTCATTTTTATACGAAGTTAAAAAATTGAATCTTAAATGCATGATACAATAAAAAATAGATAAGGTGACCGAGGGTCACCTATGCATAGGTAATTTTTAAATAACCAAAGGGTGATCCATTAACAAAAATAAAGGAATCACTAGTAGCAACGCATTTGTATACCCAATCAATCCACACATATGGAAATTTATATCTTTCATGCAAATGAGTAAAAAATATCAATGAATATTGTCAAAAGCCTTCTTAAAGTCATATTTGAGGCTTACGATAGGTTTTTTTTGTTTTGATGGCATGTGCATAGAACTTGATTGCTATTTTTTGATAAAATATCTGCATTGATAAATAAAAACTAAGATGATAGCCAAGAAATCAATTACAACCAAAGCCAGGTACGTATGTGTGTCACTAAGTTACCCGTGGTAAATGGGAACACGACTGAAAAATATAAGGCGTCTAGGATAAGGAAAAAAAGAGTCTAAGTAAAGGGGAAGGCACCCTATAACAAGCCTCAGATCAAAATATATAGAGTGCTTGTCAAGAATAGTACTAGATAAACTCAATCTGACTCTAGATGTTGTTTGTTGAGATTGTTGTCCATGAGGAAGTTTCCATGACATATGTCCCCTTCTCTTACAACAGGTGTGTAGGCTTGTCTTACATGTTAATGGATCCAATGGCTACACCAGACGTAAGATTATAAAATTTTATGATAAGTACCATATATTTTCATGGATAAAAGATAAATTCTGAGGTTTGGTATTGAAAAGTCTATTTTTTATTTCTTTCCATATAACTCACATAATATGTAACCAAATTATAAATGCCACCTTTCTGTAAGGAAACCTATTCTACATTCATAATGTTTTTCATATGTAAGAAAACCTTGCCCATGATCTTGTGTTGCTGACAAAATTAATAATCTGAGTTGATTAATCATATTGGGATTTTCAACCTTTTTATTGAAGCTATGTGCACTTGATTTATAGTTGATTAGTCATGGGAATGCATGCTTCTATAGGCAGTTAAATATATTGAAAATGAGATTCTTTAATCTGTCCTAGTTGTGATGTTAAAAAGACATATCAATTCTGTTCGGACCCTAAGATTTTTCAATGCCCGAACCAAATACAACTTTCTAAATTTTCATTATGGTGAAGAGTAATGTGTAAATGTGGTTTGTTAATGGTATTATCAAATAGTTTATCCCACTTAAAAAGGATGTGACTAAAGATCGATCTCTTATGTTGAAAGGATTCTTGAAGTGATTGGTCACATTATGAATGACTTTAATTCTAACTTGCATGGCAGTGCGACCAAAAGTGAGGGTGTGCATGTTTAATTGTCTCTTATCACTATAAATGCAATGGAAATATATTGTGTTTATATCCCCTACCTTGATCCATTTCTCTTTTGATCTTTGTTTTTTTACAGTTTCTACATCCAATGGAAATTTTTGGAGGCCAATTGTAATGTGTGTATGGAAGTCAGATCAATAATAATGCTAGTTTCTTACTCATGTCATAGAGTTTGTTTTTAAGTTAATGTTTTGTGTATTTTTTCTGAAGATAGTCCTATTCCAAATGATGCATTCTTCTCAAATCTCCTTCACCTTTTCAATGAATTGTTAATGGATATAAATCTCCTTGTATATCACAGTTTGAGATATAATGGTGTGAAATGATTATGTTGGCAATGAAAAATTTAAAATATAGAGGGTTTTTGTCCTCATTCTATACGGTCAAATGTTTTGGGTATCAAGCCGGTGACCCTAGAAAAGGATCCAACACAGCCAATGAAGAGCCTCTAGACTAGGTAAAATATGTGTTTCTAACAATGACGTTAATGAGGTCAACCTCATTTACAAAGTATGATACTGATGGCATTGATATGAATATGAATTCAGAGCACTTTCTCATATGAATATAGTGAAATTAAAACCACCTCCAGTCATCCATGGAAGCCACTTATATATTTGTTAGGTCATATGATTCTTCTAATGTAGATTTTGCAATTACTTGACTCCCCATGAATTCTAGTGAAGTACCACTCTTCATTTTCTATAGTAAATAAAAATTGAGTGTAATGGAATATTCTATAACTTGATTAACATGAGATGTAAGAAGAATTCTAACTCACAAGGATACCTCCAATGAGTTTGTTGATGGTTTATGGTCCCATTAAGTAATATAATGAATCCCATTGATGTAAGGTGATTTTCTCAAAGGTGTGATTCTATTTCTACATAATAAACATGTGTATTATTAGCTTGATTATATGTAACAAAACTACATCTATTGGAAAAAAACGCCCCTAAAAAATTCCAAGATGCAACACTCATGTTTCAGTAGTAGGTAAAACCAAGGTCATAAAACATCTTATGAAATACATGTATTTAGCAATTGTTTGGACCATCTAAGATCAATCTCAAGCTCAATATGAGATCCATTAGCATTATGAAAATTCACATAAGATTATTCAATTTTTTTAGCAAAATTTATGAATGAAGAGAAATCCTACAAAGATATGACGTTCTTTGTAAGGTCTAAAGAAAGGGGCATATTGTACTCAAATTGATCATCACTTCTTGGAATATTTAGATTATCATCCTCATTACACATGTCTTATTTTTTTGCAAACACTATCAACACCACCATCCATGTTGATGTCTATCATCTTCTTTTCAACGTCCTTTAAACACTTATGAATTTGCATCCAAAGTCATCCAGACACATATGAATAGTTTTTCAATGGCTTGCTTGAGGGTATCATTTTTAGGTCTAGTCTCCTCACAAACAGTTGAGTTGGTTATATGGGTAGTATGTGATTTTTTTAGAACATTGGTTACCAAATGTAGTTTACATTGTAGACATTGTTTTCTTTGAGTCTTTATGGTCCCAACACAACCTTTGTTTAGTGGGGCACACTCACTCTGAGACTCTGGCAGAACAGTCATACTAGAATGTTTAGTTTAGGTATCATAATTGTATTGGGACTCATAAGGAACGTCCAAATAGCTAATCATCACTGATATCATTAAAATGAGTTGTCAGGCTATTTGATTCCGTATCTATGATAAGAATGCTGTAAATGTGTTGACCAAAATACTATTCATAGTATGTTGTGACAAAGAGGATTTTCTTTCTCTTTATTCTACTTATGCACACCATCACTCATAAGGTTCTCTATTTCACTTAATAACCCTCTCTCTTGATCAAATGGATGGTTTTGAATCACTCTTTTCTCAATTGATTCTCTGTGATTAATATAATATCATTTTTACACTTAATTGTTTAAAGTTGAGTGCATTAATGAAATTTATAATTCAATTTAATTTCAAGACCACTAAATAGAACTATCTTTATTAATTTATTTTAAATCAAAAGAAGAATAAATTTGTGAATCAAGGATGAAAATTCCACTCAAACCAGAGTTACAATTGGGAAGTTATGATTTCCAAAAGATTGATCAAGAAAACCAAATTTTATTTAATAATTTTCCTTGGTATTTCCAAGTCAATGATCCTCTTGAGATTAGATCAACAAGTCATTAATCCCATGAATTCAAGATTTATCCTATGGTCCCAAGATTGTCTCCTATCCCATTTGACTAGAGGCATGTGGCCTCCCATGTTGGGCCATGCCTGACCATCCCTCTTACAAGATTGATACACCCATCCTCGTTCTTTCTTCTTATTCATTATTTTCCCTTTCTTCCTGTTCATTTTCATTCACCACAAATCCTCCTTCCTCCTCCTTTCTTTGTGCTCTAGCCATGGCACAACCACCATGATTTTTTTGGGGATTCACGCCCTCGGCCACCTTAGATGTAGGCAAGTCCAACCACAGAATCACGAGGGCAAGCTGCAACTGGCCGGCCACACATCTAACATTTTTCTCCTTACTCTTGTTGGTGTGGATCTAGTGAGGTTCCTATGCCACAAAGACTACTCTCACAAACTATGGCCAGATGCAGAAGACAAGAAGACATCCATTTGAACTAGGGAGTCCCTCAACGGGTGGCCTAAATTGTGTCTCACTTCCCTCTCCTCTCCCTCAATCTCTCTCTCTCTCTCTCTGGGCCAACCCATTGCTTAAACTCCCTCCCTCTCACTTATGGCCCAAATATTTGGTCTAAAAATGCTAGAAATGTTTATTCTTGCATAAAATTGTAACAAATGCATACGTTGGTCAAATTGAACATATTCTATTATTTATTATAAAAGCATAATCAATCCATAAAAAGTTACATGACTTGATTCTACTTGTAGATCTACAAATTTGTGTAATATGCTCGCTTTTGATCTCTTTTATATGGAGGCATTATGTAAAGACTGTTGGTTATGTATGACCAAAGAGCCAATCATGTGATGATTGTAATAACATATATATAAACAATTTAATTATTAATAAAATGCAAGATTCCAATTTATTTTGTTTAATTCAATTATAAGATAACGATGTAACATTATAAATGTCTAGAGAATCATATTACTCAATGACGTATGTATTCAAGTTACTGCCCTTGTGGATGAGATCAATCTAGAGTACATATACATATTTCTCATTATATCCCTAATTGGTTGTTATTGTGGAAGGTTGATAGACAATAATAACACATAAGATAAGAGTGTGAGTTGATTGATGACTAAATCTCATTAGTCATATTATGATGATATCAATCCAATCACATGAATACATGTTAGAGAACAATGTATCAGACAAACCCACCGTGAGACTAACACATGGAAGCCATCATCATGGAGGTCATAGTCAGCTCTTACAGTGATGGTGGTGATTGTGGTTCTTAGACCTAAAATCACTATACTCATCACATGTCATTGGGTACACTTTGACATCATCAAATGCAGTCCTGAAACATGGATTGTTATAATGGTGATGATTGGGTGACTTTAACACATGGAGATTGTTTGTGAGTGATAGATATGAGATTTGTCCCTCCTACTGGAGTGTGAAGTCCTAGTCCTCTTGATTTGCGAGATTGAGAAATGCATGGCCATACACATGTGAGTCAATATGTGATATTGAGCTTACATATATCTCAAACAGTTTGCTCTTGGTTCAAGAAATAAGATTGAATAATAACGAGGGTGACTACTCCATGCATCTAGTTCAATTTAGACATCAATGACAAAGGAACTATACAAATACTGTAGCACCATACACAAATTATAGGTTGAAGTTATTCCCCAACTTTCCATTTACTTAGATAACATTGATGTGCGATTAGGCACCACTCATTGCTTGTGATGTCATAAGTTGTTATGGACATTCACTTCCAATGTAATATGGAACCTATAGGGTCACACACATAGGTCTCGACCTCGAAGAGGAGTTCAGATCTCAAATGTCAAATGTTTAGATATTTGGTTTAGGCAACAAATAGACTGACAACACTGCCAAACACCAATCTCAAGTGTTTAGACAGTCGTCTGGATATGTCAAACGACTGTCTCAATTGTTGAGACAAGCGTCTGGGGAGTCAGGCCTATTGTGAGTTTGAATTAGCTAAGGAACTGAACCAACCAAGCTGAACAACTTGACTCAGGTCACCAGACGATCGTCTGGGTGAACCGAGATGGACGTCTCACATGGGCGAGATGGTCTGGTTCGGTTGAGGGAAGGTCCTAGATATTTCCTGATTTGTTTGAATTGCACATTACTTGTTGTGCAAGGAAATTAATATGGGATATTAATTAGAAACGAATTGCCAAATTTTTGTACAATTGGGAAACAACCAAACAGCCATCTAGGCTGTGCCAAATGACCATCTGGCATGCCAGATGACCGTCTAGATTGTTAGATGTTCATCTGGGCTCTCACAGGGTGCAAGATTTCTAGAATTGTTATGAAAATGTGAAATCAACATGTCACTTCTACTCCCACACATACTGGGAACCTGGACCCAAACCCCACTTATAAATAGAGGGGGTATTGGGGCTTTCCAGAACACAATACAGATAATTGAGAAATAGTTGCTCTGACAAACATTATCCTCTCTGGTTGTGGTAAGCACGAGAGCCCGAGTAAGTTCTACCTGACTAGGGAGGAACAACAAGGAAAAGAGAAATTGAGATCATTGTCATGGGAGAGCAAGTTGATGACTAGTACACCAACATGAGGGATGACTCTTTCTTGATCATTCTAGCAGGACAACATGAGTTCTAGGTGGTCCATGTGGACTACCATAGAGGTGGGAGGCTGTTGTCTTCCGCTAGGAGGATGACGTCAGCCAAAAGTCTGTGATAAGAGGAGCTACTGAAGAAGACGAGATTTGTGGCTACAGTCTGTGGTACAGACCAAGAGGCACAACGGTCAGGCGAGTCTCAGTGCAACTAGGATTCAGAAGTTGCACATCTACGATGATGAGGATTGTCGCTGGACTTGCTCCAGGACCAAGTATATCCTCAAAACCATCCTTCCTACATTATAGTTATTAGCATGATCTACTGATTATCCGAATATGAAAGATAAATTTTTTTTCCGCTACCTGCTCTGTAGCCATATTTCCCAATAGTAGTATCACAACCAACACAAATTTACTATATTACGGGATAATCGATATGATGTGATTTTAGTTTTGTCATTCTATTATTGCATGCGATGTGAATAATATCTTGTCAAATTTAATACCACGATAATCCCAAACTAATATATATATATATATATGTATGTAATTTATACACATTGTTCTAAAAGAGGTTTTGATGGTGGATGTGTAGCATGGCTATGACCACTAACCCCTAAATTATGTGCATGGTTGTATGATTGATTTATCTATTTATTTTGATCTACGAACTGAGCCTCTATATTATATTCTCAATGTAAAAGTATTATTCTTTCCTACCCTTGCTCCCCTCAAATATAACTCGAGGTTTCTCAATAATTATGTAAAAGTTAGATAGTTTACTTTATGTTATGACGAAGATGAAGATGTTCCAAAGACGAGCAGACTGATTGAAGGGTCTTGGAGGACATGATGGACAAGCCAGACCAATCCCCTGATAGAATCGACTGATTTGCTGGAGGTGCCATCTGATGGTGGATAGAAGGACGAGATGACTGGCAAGACAACCTAACAACCAGGAGGCAAGCCAACCAGTTTAAGGGTTGAACTGATCAACCTAGATTAGCAAGCACAGATCTTCATCAACAACATGTTTCTGCATGTGATGTAGACCTAGATGACCATAATTCCTTGTGGCTCCAAGGGATTATATTAGGCTTGCCATAACTATCACTTTCATTTATTGCATGTTTTCATTGTGGGATATAGCATTTATATGATACATACTATGTATGTGGTGACTGGATAAAGTATATGTATATACTTATAAATACAAACTCCCTCAATTAAAATATAAAGTCTTATATGTTTTCCATAAGCGACACACATGAAAAGCTTGATCGACCAATAATAGGTTATGCTAAAGCGTGGTGCGCCATCCATCTCGTGGAAATGTGATGATAGATATATAGGTTTTGCTAAAGCAGGGTGCATGTTCTATCATGTCGGCTTTTGGGCCAGGCTTAACTGGTGATTCTTACAGAGTCTAAGCCCAGAAGAATGCATATGATTATGGCAAAAAGTTGCACATATCATCTATCCATGAGTTGTATGTGATGAAATTGGTATGACTACCTACCTTAATAATTAAGTGTAGGCTGGGTAGTGGTTGAATCATTTTGGATCTTGGCCCACTAGAATATTGTGCGTTATAATATTCTGAATTGATATTGAGGTCTATTAATTTGAATAAAATAGTGGGAGCAATAATAATTAAATACCTAATCAATATCATCAAAATTTTCAAATCAAATCAAACCAAATAAATTTTGATTTTTGACAAATGCAAATTTTCTCTTGTACCATCAATGATGAACAAATCCAATTTGTGATTGGTCCTGAAGAAGGACAACCTTGATGGGAGAAATTTTCATGACTGGTTTTGGACTTTGAGAAGAGTTCTCAATGAAGAGTACCACCTCTACCTCCTTGACAAGCCAGTGCCTGAAATACCTCCTCCTGATGCACCTAGGGCACATGTAGATGCTTACTGGAAGCATGCCAATGATGCCTTGGAAATAAAGTACCTCATTCTTAGCTCCATGAACTATGAGTTGCATGAGGAATGTGAGGACATGTGTGTTCTTGAGATGGTAACACATCTTAAGAAGGTAACACTTGGTCTTGACAAGCAAGCTGCTTGAGTAAAAGTTAACAGAGGGAACCTCAATAGAGGAACATATGTTCAATATGATTGGACATGTGTATCATCTTAAAGAACTGGGATTCACCTTGAGCCAAGAGTTGGCAACTGATATGATTCTAAGGACTATGCCTGAATCATATAGCCACTTTATTACTTGTTATCATGTGAGTAATAGAACTAGATAGATGTCAAATTTGCTTGCCATGTTGATTCATGCTGAAGAAAAATTGTAGAAGGACAAGCCCTTGATGATGATCAGCAGAGCTGAGTCCAAGGATGAAAGCAAGGCCAAGAAGAGTTCTGTGGTCGAGATCAATCCAAGTCTTAAACACTCAAGATAAGGAGAAAGAAAAGTGCAAGCGTAACTCATCCTTTATACTTGAAGGCTTTCATGAAGCAGAAGATGGGGATGGCGATCTCCACTTTAGGTATATACATTATAGAGATAAATCTATATACTTTATCATCATGGGTATTAGATATCGGATGTGGATCTCACATATGTTCTCATATGCAAGATCTGAAAAGAAGTAGGCCTTTGGGAAAAGGTGAGATGGAACTGTGAGTTGCTAATGGCATAAGAGTTGTGGCTAATACAGTTGGAACCTATAGTATATCTCTGCCTACATGGCTTGTAATGGAGTTACAAAACTACTATTATGTACCTACTATAAATAGAAACATTATTTCTATATCTTGTTTGGACAAGTACATTTGAATTCCATATGAAAAGTGGTCGATGTTCTATTTCAAAATATGAGATCTTTTATGGTAGTGCCCCAATATATTATGGTCTATATTTGTTAGATCTAAAGAAAAATGTATATAATGTTAATACCAAAAGACTAAAACTCAACAACTCAAACAAAACATACCTTTGACATTGTTGTCTAGGGAACATAAATGAGAATCACATATCTAGACTCCATAAAGATGGTTATTTATACTCTTTTTATTTTTGAATCAATAGAGACATGTGAATCTTGTTTGTTGGGAAAGATGGCTAAGACCCCTTTCAATGGTAACAATGAGAGGGCTAGTGATCTATTATGACTCATACATATTGATGTGTGTGGACCTTTTAGAACAACCACTAGAGGTAGGTATCAATATTTCATTACCTTCACCGATGACTTCAGTAGGTATGTCTATGTTTATTTAATGAAACATAAGTCAGAAGCTCTTGAAAAGTTCAAAGAGTTTATAAATGGAGTACAAAACCAACTAGGTAAAAGTATTAAGGCACTTCATTCTGATCGAGGTGGAGAATACTTAAACCAAGTGTTTGAGGACCTTCTTTAGCCCATGGTATTGCATCCCAGTGGACTCCACCTGGAACAACTCAACATAATGGTGTATTAGAAAGAAAGAATCACACATTACTAGATATGGTGCGATCAATGACGAGTTTAGCTGAGCTTCCAACTACCTTCTGGGGGTATGCTCCACAAACTCCCGTGTTTACACTAAACCGAGTACCATCTAAGTCAGTTCAAAAGACACCATATGATATATGAATTGGGAATTGTCCCAAAATGTTTTTTATGAGGATTTTGGATGCAAAGTTTATGTCAAGAAAATGTTTCTTGAAAATCTTGGCCCTAGATTTGAAAATTGTTATTTTGTTAGGTATCCTAAGGAAATGATGGGATACTACTTGTATAATCCATCTTACAACAAACTGTTTGTTTCTAGACATGATGAATTCCTTGAAATGGATTCTATTTCCAAAGGAGTCAGTGGGATACAAGTGGAACTTGAAGAGGTTTGATACTAAAAAGAAAACATTGAACCATTAGATTTATAAGAGGAACCTAGAGATTCACAAAATGTTACGGAGTCTAAAATTCCTCAAGTAACACAGGAACCTCATAGATCAATAGGACATGTCTTGAACATGAAAGTTTTGGATATCTTGTAACTCAGGAAGGTAGTGAATTGGTCATAGATGATGAGCCAATTTCCTATCAAGACGCTATAGAGGGACCATAGTATGAGAAACGGCTTGAGGCCATGAGATCCGAGATGGAATCCATGTATACCAACAAAGTATGAACTTTGGTGGATCCACCCGAAGGGGTAAAACCCATAGGGTGCAAGTGGGTCTTCAATAAGAAGACCAAAATGGATGGAAAAGTTCAAACCTATAAGGGCATGTTGGTTGCAAGGGTTTCAGACAAGTTCAAGATGTTGACTATGATGAAACTTTTTCACCAATGGCCATGGTTAAGTCTATTAGGATCATGCTTGCTATTACAGCTTATCATGACTATGAAATTTGGTAGATATATGTTAAAACAACATCCTTAATGGGAATTTACTCAAGGATGTGTACATGACACAACCTGAGGATTTTATCAATCCAAAGGATGCACATATAGTATGTAAGCTACAAAGGTCGATCTATGTATTGAAGCAAGCATCTCAAAGTTGGAATATTCATTTTGATGCGACAGTCAAAGGGTTTGGCTTTATACAAAATGAAGATGAACCTTGTGTATACAAGACAATTAGTGAGAGCATAGTGACATTCCTCATATTTTATGTAGATGAGATACTAGTGATGGGGAATGACATTCCTACTTTACAAAAGGTAAAGACACGACTTGGAAATACATTCTCTATGAAAGACTTGGGAGAAGTATCCTACATCTAGGGGATAAAGATCTATAGAGATAGATCCAGAAAGCTTCTTGGACTAAGTCAGAGCACATACATTGATAAAGTGTTGAAGAGGTTCAACATGGAGAACTCAAAGAGAGGAAACCTAGCTACGCTTCATGGTGTTCCCATCTCTAGATCTCAATGTCCCAATTCTTGTGAAGAAAGGGAACACGTGTGTGATTCCATATGCCTCAGTAATTGGATCTATCATGTATGCAATGTTGTGTACCTGTCTAGACGTCTCGTATGACTTGAGCATGATGAGCATATATCAATCAGATCTAGGCGATACTCACTGGATAGCCGTGAAGAACATCCTCAAGTACTTAGAAGGACTAAGGATCATTTCTTGATCTATGACAGAGAGGAAGAGCTGGTAATAAAGGGTTACAATGATGCAATCTTCTATACCAATCAATATGATTACAAATCACAATCAAGATTCGTGTTCTGCCTCAACAATAGAGCTATTGATAGGAAGAGTTCCAAGTGAGAAATAGTTGCTGATTCTGCAATAGAGGCTGAGTATATTGCTACATCAAGCACAACAAAGGAGGATGTATGGATCTAGAAGTTCATCACAAAACTTGGGGTTGTTCCAAGCATCAGTGAGACAATCGAGATATGTTGTGACAACAATGGATCTATTACACAAGCTAAGAAACCCAGATTGCATCAATGCTCAAAGCATGTATAAAGGCTGTTCCATCTCATGTGAGAGATCATGCAACATGGAGACATAAATATTTGCAAAGTACCAAATGAAAGCAATGTTGTTGATCCCTTGAGGAAAACACTTTCACATCAGAAGCAAGACAGTAATGTTAGATCACTTGGAATTTAAGTCGTGGGTGATTGGCTCTAAGTACAAGTGGGAGTCTATTTGTTATGTATGCCTAGAGAGACAATCATTTTATGATTGTAATGGAATATATATAAATGATTTGATTATTAATAAAAGGCAAGCTTCCAATTTATTCTATTTAATTCAGTTATGAGAAAATGATGTAACACTATAAATGTCTAGATAATCATATTACTCAATGACATATGCATTCAAGCTACTACCCCTGTGGATGAGATCATACAGATGTTAAGAGTACATATACATATTCTGGTTATATCCCAAATCAGTTGTTATTTTGGAAGTTGATAGAAAACAATAATACATAAGATCAGACTGTGAGTTTGTTGATGACTAAATCTCATTAGTCATGATATGGCGATATCAAACCAAGCACACAGATACATGTTAGAGAATAGTGTATCAGATAGACCCACTGTGAGAATGACACATGAAAGCCATCATCATGGAAATCATAGTCACCTCTCACAGTGATGGTGATAATTTTTGTTCTTAGACATGAAATCACTATACTCATCACATTTCATTGGGTACACTTTGACATCATCAAACACAGTCCTATAACATGGATTGTTATAATGGTGATGATTGGGTGACCTTGACACATGGGGATTGACTGTGAGTGATAGATATGGGATTTCCCCTCCTACTAGAGTGTGATGTCCTAGGCCTCTTGATCAACGATACTGAGAAATGCATGGCCATGTACATGTGAGTCAATATGTGATATTAATATTACATATATCTCAAACAATCTACTCTCGGTTCAAGAAACAAGATTGAATAATAATGAGGGTGACTGCTCCATGCCTCTAATTCAATATGGAGATCAATGACAAAGGAACTATACAAACACTGTAACACCATACACAGATTGTAGGTTGAAGTTGTTCCCCAACTTTCCATTTACTTGGGTAGCATTGATGTGCGACTAGACACCACTCATTGCTTGTGATGTCATAAGTTGTTATGGACATTCACTGCCAATGTAATATTGGACTTATAGGGTCACACACATAGGTCTCGACCTAGAAGAGGAGTTTAGATATCAAATGACAATCGAATTAAATACTAAAGTGTTTATATATTTGATTTAGGTAACAAATAGGATGACAAAACTACTAAACGCCCATCTCAAGTGTTGAGACGACCATCTGGAAGTGCCAAATGGCTGTCTCAATTGTTGAGACGGGTGTATGAGGAATCATGCCTATTTTGAGTTCGAATTGGCTAAGGAAGTGAACTGACCAAGCTGACCAGCTTGACTTGGGTCACTAGATGACCGTTTGGGTGAACTGAGATGGTCGTCTCGCGTGGGAGAGATGGTTCGGTTTGGCTAAGGGAAGGTTTTAGATATTTTTTGATTTGTTTGAATTGCACATTACTTGTTGTGCAAGGAAATTAATATGGGGTATTAATTAGAAATGAACTTCCAAATTTGTATACAACTAGGAATCAACCAAATGGTTGTCTGGGCTGGGCCAAATGACTATCTGGGTTGATAGATGACCATATGGGTTGTCGCAGGTTGCGAGATTTCCAGAATTGTTGAAAAAATGTGAGATCTTCCAGTCCCTTCCACTCCCGCACAGATTGGGAACCTGGATCCAAACCCCACCTATAAATAAGGGGGTATTAGGGCTTCCCAAAACTCAACACAAACAATTGAGAAATAGTTTCTCTGACAAACATTGTCCTCTCTGGTTGTGGTAACCACGAGAGCCCAAGCAAGTTCTACCTAACCAGGGAGGAACAACATGTGAAAGAGCAATTGAGATCATTGTTGTGGGAGAGAAAGTTAGTGACTAGTACACCAATGGGAGGGACAACTCCTTCCTAATTGTTCTAGCAGGTCGACATGAGTTCTATACAGTATGTGTGGACTACCATAGAGGCAGGAGGCCATTGACTTACACTAGGAGGATGACGTCAACCAGTAGTCCATGATAAGAGGATATACTAAAAAAGACGAGATTCATGGTTGTAGTCCATGGTGTAGACCAGGAGGTGCAATAGTCAGACGAGTCCCAGTGCAACCAAGATTTAGAATTTGCGCATCTACAACAATGAAGATTGTTGTTGGACTTGCCCCAAGACCATGTATATCCTCAAAACCATCCTTAATGAATTATAGTTATTGATGCGATCTATTGATTATGGGAATATGTTAGATAAAACTTTTTGTTTCCGCTGCCTACTCTGTAGTCATATTTCCCAACAAAGGCATGATGATTTAATGACTCCATTTGATGTTATGACTATGATCACTTTCTGATGCATGATGAATTTCCTTTCAATCTTGACCACTATATGTACCCTAATATAATCTTTTGACGCTAAATGTGATTTGATAGGATTCTATGTGTACACTTGATGCTAAGTCTTAAACAATTAGAAAATGTCGATCAATAATTATCAAAACACTATTTATGACCCCAATAAGTTATCTTGATGTCATGTGCCTCTAAATATCATGTTAATCACTCATATTCCCTACTTTAAACATGTGACATAAATGTGATATGAAATATGATTTAAAGCACATGTTGGTGAATTGAGATCTAATTTTCTACAAATATTGCCCTAATCTTGATGCATTCTATAATATGACCTCAAATTAGTAACTTATTTATACTTCTAACTCAAATTCAAACTTGACATCATCTATACTCTCGTGATATCTATCTTGCATGAAAATGACTCAAGATGACTCAATATGACTTAGTATGAATATGACAATCTCTCTATCAAAAAAAATTTCTCAAATCTTACGATTATCCATTATAATCATGGAAATATAATATTATATACCTAATATAAAATGTGGTGTTTCATATAAGTTAATGATGATTAGTGATGTAATGATGTAGCATTGACGATGAGCTTGCATGATCTAGTTGAGATGTTGAAATCAATCAATGTCTGAAAGGAGACTCAGATTTGGCAAAACGTCTAACCTTGATGTTTATGATTAAAATGACCAAATCTTCCAAATTTTTAAATCATAAATGTAATGATCTATATGTTGACTTGTTTTCTAATATCTAGTCAAGTTGCTGAATTTTGCGCTCCAAATCAATGTACTTTTTATCCTCATATTGGTCAAACTAGTGATATTGAACTTGCTTGTATGTATATATGCTTAAAACAATTGGCTTATATACTTGTTTGAGATACATGATCCCTTCTATTTTTACTTCCATTTTTCTTGTGATATGTTCAACAAACTAGAAACCTTTGTGTACCTATTTGTATTCTCAGGGTAAGGACACAAGGTTGGGTGCAACTACTTGATTTATCAAGCAAGGGAAGACCATGTTGTTAAAAGGGTTAGATTTTGACTTTGGACTTGAGGACCCTTACGAGTAGGGCTAACTATTGAATTTAAGTTTTGTAGTCCCTCACATTAAAATAAGTTTCATTCTTATCTTTTTCTTTAATGACCATCACAGACCCCTTCCTATGGGAAGTCGGTAAAAGATCTTTATGATGTTGTTTGGTATAATAGAAATGATACTAACACACTTCATTGTTAAAAAAGGAAGTCTTTAAGTTGTTGGTTTCTTTATCATTATTATATTAAGTTTTATCCAAGAAAATATGTTACTTAAACCTACAATTTTATATGTTTGCATAGTGTAGTCAACACAATTGTGTTGATGTGTTTCATGATTTTAGATATCATGTACAAAAATACAATACTACCAAGATTGTCATTCCACTATTATATGTTCTTATTCTATATCTCTATTTATCATCATACAATAAAAATGTAATCTCATAGGGTTTGAAATCAATAAGGGACTATGATCTTGATTTTAGGAACTAAGTTAGTTTCGTTTATGCTCATGCCCTTATTGTTATACCTTATGGTTTATGTTGTTTTTGTTATATCTATGCATACATTATGTGAATGTGATCCATTTTAGGGATATACTCTTGGGTCCTTTTGCCATTGACTTTCTAGTCATTTTGGAGTTGATATTTGGGTCATAAAAGGTGTTGTGACATACGCTCTGAGATACATTCATATGATGATTGTAATGGTAAACATTTTAATTGATTTGATTATTAATTAAAATAATTCCAATTATTATGTTTGTTTCAATTTGAGATGATGAATACATTTAAAAATGTCCTAAGAATGTATGACTCGATTACATGCACTTTTTAGGACATGGAAATGAGATCATTTGTATACTAAGAGTATTCATTCTTGTCTAGGTCCTTGATAGATATTATTATGGAAATTAGGATGAAAATAATACATTTAGACTAGTATGTGTGTTGCAAGATGACTACACTCATTAGTCATGGTGTAGGATATCAACTCAAACACATAGGTACTTGTTATGAACAAGTTTACCTGATAGACCAACATGAGTACAATACACGGAAGTCATATATGGTACTTAGAATCATATATCAATGTGACTATGGAGATTGTGGTCCTTAGACCTGAAGTCACTACAATTATCTGATGTTATTAGGTGTTTTTTGGCACTATTTAAATTGATATTGAATAAGGATTATCATACAAGTAGTGCTTGGGTGCATTATGACACAAATGAATTATTGTGAGTGAAGTAGATGGAAATTATCCCTCCTATTGGAGTGATATTATGGCTACCTAACAAGTGAGACTATAAAATGCATGTCATGCTCATGTGAATAAACATATGATGTTGAGCTCACATGTATCTCAAATAGTCTAATCTGGATCAAGGAACAAAGGGTGAACATTAAGAGGATGACATTTCTGTACCTCCGATTCAATATGGATATTAGAGACAAATGGATTATAAGATCACTATAACAATGATAACTCACTAGGTTGAAGTTGTTCTCCAACTTCTCCAATAAATTGGATGGAAATTAAGTCTTTCTAGACACCGATCAATATTTATGAAGTAATAATATGAATATAGAAATCACTACCAACATAATGTGGAGCCTATAGGGTCACATACATAGGATGCACATGGAAGAATAGTATAATCATTAATACAATATTAATTGGTATCTAAAATTTTAAATAACCAATTGGATCGTTGATAGACTGATTTGAAGCTTAGTTGACCAATCGGAAAGTCCAATTGAACGATTCAACAATTTTTTCAATCAACTAGAAAGTTCATTTGGCCGAGTGGGCTTAGTTTAGGCCCATTAGTAAATTGGATAGTCTAGTCAGCTACTAAACAAGAACAGATCAATCAGTCAAATGGCGAGTCCATTCGGATGACTAGCCAAGATCAATAAGTTGACTGACCTTTTCCAAATAATTGTAATGTGGTATACTTGCCAGACTAGACTAGGAAATAGGTTGACTGGATGTATGCAAGTGGACTGCTTAAGGCCGCATGTACCTTTTTATTTCGTAGGGATTTTTTTATAATTCCAACTTTCTTGCCTATCCCATTTAAATGGGAATGATGATCATGGTTTTAGTTCCAACTTTTGGCACGTGAAACCTATTTGTCATTACCCACAAAGAGAGAGACAGAGAGAGAGAGAGAGGAGGAGATAAAGTACAATACTAGCATGTTCCCAACAAAAAGTTTGCTCCTTCCTACTGTCTCTTGCACTATGGCATAGAGTTCTCATCATCTGCATGGAAAACAGAGAGACACAAATTCTTTTGTGACTGTACTGGGAGGATGTCATAAGAAATGTTACCAAATTTACTTTGTTATAAGGTATACCTCACATCCCTCCTTCCTAATATATTTTTTGTAGATTAGATATGCTCACGATAAACATAGAAACTTTGATTGCTTCAATTCTTCCTGTTGCCTCTACAAATTTCAATAGTGGTATCATAGCCACATCAATATAATAGTATTTGATTTTTTTTCCACTTGTATAGTTGCATGTGATGTACATGATTAAATTGTTAACATGCATATCATGTTAATCCCACATGTATCATAATATCGATTTTTGATATGGTAGATAGGATTAAATATGAAAAAAACATGATTTTTATAGTGCATGAAACTAAAATAATGCCGACCTTTTTGCATTGGGGCGTTGTTGCAATGTACCCCACATTTTAAGAAATGGCTAGAATCCATGAGAACAAAGATGGACTCCATGTATACCAACAAGGTATGAACCTTTGTGGATCCACTTGAAGGTCTAAAATCCACATGATGCAAATGGGCCTTGAAGAAAAATATTGACATGGATGGTAACGTACAAACCTATAAAGGGCAATTGGTTTTTCAAATAAGTTCAAGGTGTTGACTATGATGAAACATTCTTAGCAGTTTCCATGGTTGAAACCATCAAGTTACCATTGAAGCTTATCATGACTATGAAATCTAGAAAATGAAAGTTAAAACTTCATTCCTTAATGGGATTCTTCTTGATGATGTGCACATGACACAACCTAAATGTTTTAAGATACAATGGTCATTCTACATATTGAAACAAATATTTCAGAGTTGGTATTTTCATTTTGATGAGACAATCAAACAATTTGATTCTATCCAAGATGAAGATGATGCTTGAGTTTATAAGAAGGTTAGTTGGAGCATAATTGTATTCCTCATATTTTCTGCAAATGACATACTATTCATGGGGAATGACATCCCTACTTGCGGTTGGTTAGAACTTGGTTGGGAAACACCTTTCCCCTAAAGGACTTAGGATATAGAGATTGATCTTGAAGGATTTTTGGTTTAAGTCAAAGTACATACATTGACAAGGTGCTGAAAAAGTTGAAGATGCAAGAGTTTAAGAGAGGAAACTTACCCATGTCTCATGGAATAAGTCTCTCTGAATATCAATATCCCAAATCTTATGAAGAGAGGGAGCACATGAGTAAGATTCCATATGCATATATAATTGGATCAATCATGTATGTGATGTTATGTATGCGTCCCAACTTCTTGTATGATTTGAGCATGATGAGTAGGTACCAGACATACCCCAATTTAAGGTCACTAAACTACAACAAAAAACATATTGAGTACTTGAGTAGAACCAATTACTAATTCCTTATTTAAGATGGTGAGGAAGAGTTGGTTATAAAGATTTACACCAACACACACTTCCAAACTGACAAGGATATTACTAATCACAATTAGGTTTCTTCTTTTGCCTCAATGGTGGCGATGTGAGATAGAAAAGTCCCTAACAAGAGATAATGGTTGATTCTACAATAGAGTTTGAGTGCCTTGCTGCATCCTATGCAACAAATGAAGATGTATGGATCACAAATTTCATTGGTGAACTAGAGGTGGTTTCATCTATTGATGATGTAGTAGAGCTATATTATGATAACAATGGATCCATTACGCAAGATAAGGAACCCAAATCACATTACCGTTCCCAACACATACTACAACTCTACCATCTCATAAGAGAAATCATATAGGAAGGAGATGTGGAGATTTGTAGAGTGCCAACTAAAATAAATGTTTTTGATCCTATGATGAAAACACTTTCACAACAAAAGAATTATAGTCATGTTAGGTCACCAGAGTCATAAGTGATAGTATCTGGTTCTGGTGAGAGATTATTGGTAGTATTCCCTTAGAGCAATAGATGTAATGATTGCAATGGCCCTTTGTAATTGATTTGATTATTAATAAAGGAAATTCCAACTATTATATTTGCTTCAATATGATATAATGAATAAATAATAATGTCCTAATAAAACCCTTAATCATAGATATCTGGTTAGTGAAGAGCAAACCTAGTTCATCTTGGTTATGGAAGAAATTTCTAAACATAGATATATATTGAAAACCCTTATTTAATTTTTTGTTGGAGATGGTAAGAAATTCTTTATGTGGAAGGATCCACGGTTACCCCAGGGTAGAACCTTGATTGATCTCTTTGATAATCAACTGACTTTTAGACTAGGTCTCAGTGATAATTATAGAATCATTAGTTGCATAATTGATGATAATTGAACCTTTCCTTATATCCATCGTTTTGGTACTATTCATTAGTTCTTTATAAGCCTATCTACACTTGTAGGAGGGGTTGATTGTGTCAAAGTAAATGACAATATTTTCTTTAGATTGAAAGACGAATGGGTGATCATTAGGATTAAGAATCCTAAAATCTACTAGGGAGATGGATTTTTAAATGAAAGATCCCAAGAAGATACTCTTGCTTGCTATGGAAATTTTTTCAAATTAGGTTTACCATAATTGACTAATTGAAGTGAGTTGGTTTCCTTATGGCTTATAGGTGTGTGTCACACAAATTGGAGGAGGAAGATATTAATCATCTATATGCTGATTGTTCTTATTCAATTAGTATTTTGGAATTTGTTTTTTGAGAAGTATGGCTCCAAGCCAATAATTTTTCTAGACCCACTGAACTTCTATGACGAGAGAATGAATGTTGCAATGTTTATTATTTACTATAAGTGTTGGGAAATAAATTCTCAGGTCTTCTTTGGAATTGAGAAGAGTTTTGAGTCAGGCTAGATCTTAGAATCAAAGATACTCCTAGTCTATACAGCTAATATAGGCTTCTTTATTTTCCCTTTATTTCCTTAGGGCATCTGTAAAGTTTTTTTTTTACTTTTTTGACCTAATATAGTAATGGAAGAGGCATGTTGGGTTCACAAAAAAATGTCCTAATAATATATGTCTCAATGACATGTGATTTTGGATCGATGACCTAAAAAAAGAGCTCATATGTACATGTATATTAAGAGTATTCATTATTGTGTAGGTCCCTAGTTGGATAGTATTTTAGAAATTAGGACAAAAATAATACATTAAGACTCATATGTGTGTTTACTTATGACTATGCCTCATAAGTCATGATACTGGATATCAAGTCAAACACATAATTACTTGTTATAAACAAGTGTACCGAACATACCCAACTTGATTATGACACATGGAAGCCATATATGGTGACCAAATCATATCTCGATGACATTAGTCCTTAAACCTAAAGTCAATGCAATGGTTCACATGTTGTTCAATATATTTTTACACTACTCAACACAAACTTTAATAAGAATTCCTATATAAGTAGTTCTTGGATACACCGTGACACATGTCGAACCTATTGGAGTGATCTCCCAACCACTTGATGAGTGAGAATATGTAATGTGTGGACATACTGATGTGAGTCAATATATGATATAGAACTCACATGTATCTCAAATATTCAACTCCAGATTAAGAAATAAATATTGAACATTAAGAGAATGATATTTCCATGCCTCAGATTCAATCTAGATATTGTAGACAATGGAATTATATGATCACTATAACACTAGTCACATCACTAGGTTGAAGTTATTCTCAAACTTCTCCAATTACATGGATGGACATGAAGTCTTTCTAAGTGCCAATCATTCTCTATGAAATCATAATATGATAATAGACATCACCACCAAAGTAATATGGATCCTATAGGGTCACAAACATGAGATGAAGAGTGAGGAAGAGTGTAATCATGGACACAAGATTAATTGGTTACTAAAAATTTTAGGTAATCATTTGGATTATTGATAAACTGATTAGATGCCCAGTCAGTTGATTGGCAAGTCCATTTGACTGAATCAACAAACCATTCAATGAACTGGAAAGTCTAGGTGGTCGTCTGAGTTGAGATCAGGTCACTCATTTGATTGGACAGTCCGACCAGCTGATTGGATGAAATCATCCCAATCAGTTCACTGGCTAGTCCATTCGGCCAACTAGACAATATCAATAAGTCAACAAACTTATTCCCAAAGTTTTTAATGTATTCCAATCACCTGACTAGCTCTTCACGAACAAACTACTTTAGAGCACCCACTGTCTTTTCATCTCCCACAATTTTTTTAGAAGATTTGCTTCCTTGCCTCTACTATTTAAAGGGGCATGATGGATAGGGTCTTGGTTAAACCTTATGGCATGTGAACCTTTGTTGTCATTAACCACAAACAAAGAGAGAGAAGGAGAGACAGTCAGCTTAACACATTGCCAATGGAAAGGATTCTCCTTCCCACCGGCTCTTGTAGTATGATGTGAAGTTCTCATCATACACTAGAACTACATAGAGATAAAGACACTTCTATATATGTGTTGGGAGAACATCATCAAAATCTTTTAGTGTGTTGCATGTTCCTTGTAAGAAACATCTCCATATCTACTCTTCCATAGTGTATACCTCACATACCTCCTTTGTGATATACTATTGTTGACGAGATCTGCTCAAGGGAAATGTGAAAACTATTTTTACTTATGATGCACTGGTCATATCCATGAATTGCAATAAGCACAACCTAACTTTGTTTGACATTTTGGTGTAGTCGAGACATAGAAAAAAGCCTTCATGTAGTTTGTTGGTTGTTGGGTATAATGTAGTTTAGCCTCTAATGTGGAGGTGATGGCTTTTGAGAATAAATGTCCCAAAGGTGATAAGGAAGACCAATGATGGCCATACAACCTATCCACCTTCATGAGCTATTACACACCCTTTTAGGATTGTGTATAATTATTTATCTAGGTAAAATTGGCTTTTACAAAAACCAGGTTTGTAAGGCTAATGATGTGTTCTAGATCATTGGATTCAAGAAATTTGTAGAAAAGTTATGATCTAGATAACACTTTGCATAGCATAAAATATGTACCTAAAAGGATATGACCTAGAGTCTTTATGATCACAAAATTTTTGATATGGATATTCTGAGATCCTTTTGATAATATAATGAGAATGTTGTGGGGCACAAGGACCATAGCAAGCTGCATTGATGTTAATGACATCTCAAATAAGTATCACCTCTATTATGATTTCAAGGAATGTATTCTACAAAATGTCATCACTCAATGAGTATCAAGGGAGGCAATGTTGGTGTGTATGCCCAGAGAGCCAATCATATGATGATTGTAATGGGGCATTAGATATCTGATTTAATAATGATAATGATAATTCTATTGTATGTGTCTCAATCATGTGGTGATGACACAGACATAGTAAATGTCTAAGGAATGATGTTACTAGATGAGACTTGTGTCCAGGTTGAGGACCTAACAATGAGATCATATGTATGATAAGAGTACATACATTCTTGTTATGTCCCTAGTTGGATATTATTGTGGAAGAAAAATAGACAACAGTAATACATAAGACTAGAGTGTGTGTGGTTGATGAAAAAATCTCACCAGTCATGATATGTGATATCAAACCAAACACATCCATACATATTAGAGAACAATGTACAAAAGAAACCAACCTTGAGAGTGATATATTGGATACCTTGGAATGATAGCTACAATGATCTCTTATGGTGATGGTGGTAATTGTGGTTCTTAGACTTGAAGTTACTACACTCATCACATGTTGTTCAATGTATTTAGACATAATCTAGCATGCCCTTGAATAAGGGTTTCCGTAAAGGTGATTCTCAACTCCATTATGACACATGGGGATTGAGTGTGAGTGATGTAGATGAGATTTATCCCTACTACCAGAAATTGATATCCTAGATACTTGATAAGAAAGACTGAGAAATGTATGGCCATAATTATGTGACTTAATATGTGATATATGAGCTCACATGCATCTCAGACAGTCTGCTCTAGTTCAAGGAACAAGGATTGAATGTTGATAGGATGGCGATTCCATACCCCGAGGTCAATCTGGATATCAAAGACAAAGGAAGTATAAAATTATGATAACATGGATCACATATTGTAGGTTGAAGTTGTTCTCCAACTTCCCAAATTACTTGGGTAGCAATGATGTGTTTCTAGATTCCAATCATTGCTTGTGATGTCATAAGTTGGTTATGGACATTCACTGTCGATGTAAATTGGGACCTATAGGGACACACTCATAGGATGCAGTTGGAATAACAGTTTATTCATGAATGATGCTTAACTTGATTACTAAATTGTTCAAGTATTTAGTTAAAATAACAATGGTTGAAAATTGGCTGATTGGACTGTGAACCGACCAATTCAAGTGTTGAACTGATTGATTCAAGTGTCAGGTCAATTGGAAACAACATTGGCTGAGCAATACTTGAACCAGGGCATGAACTGATGGGTTCAGTTAACGAACTAACCGGTACAAGGCCTCAAACGACCAATTAAAGTTGTGAACCTCCTAGTTTAATGATCAGTACAATTGGATCAAGAATTGATGCTGGGATCATCTCGTACATTAATAAAATATAGAATGCCAATGTGATTTAAAAAAGGAAAGAAATTGAATCATTCGATTCTAGGGTTGAACCGACCGGTTCACCTATGAAGAGACTGGTTCAATAGTGAACCAACTAGTTCATCATTGTAGCTTCCAGAAAATTTATGAAAATCCATCTCCTCGACTCCTAGATGAACTGGAAATCTTGACCCTGACCCTCCTATATGTAGAGGGGTAGAGGAGGCCTTAAGAGATACAATAATAAGCTTTGACAATTGTTATCTTCTCACAGTTGTGGTAACATGAGAATCCAAACAATAACTACCCGTGAAAGGGAGGGATAACAAAGGAGTGACAATCGGGAGAGCAAATTAGTACTAACACACTGACTAGAAGGGACAAATCCTTCTTGTCCATTCATCTAGAATGACACGAGTTACTTGTGATTCACATGGACTACTATAGAGGTGAGGAGGCATTTGCCACCCACTAGGAGTATGGAATCAACCGTCATCTATGGTGATCAACTAGGAGCTCACTACCAACAACCGTCCAGATGCAACTTGAAAAGAAGCACACTGTAAGAAGCATTGTCACTAGAATTGCTCCAAGACTAGGTATGTGTCTTGAAAACCTTCATTCCCATTACACAGTTGTTGACGTGATCTACTACTTAAGGGAATATGACAAGTAAATTTTTTATTTCTGCTGCCATATCTGATGCCATATTTCCTACAGTGGTACCAGAGCCACTTCAATTTACTACGTTTTGAAATTTAATCGATTGATCATATTTTGGTTTTATCAATTATTTATTGCATACATCGTAAATATTAAAATAACTAATGTGCATATCTGATTAAATACAACATAAGATATATATATATATATGATATACGTGCAATTTACATGCGTCACCCTAGAATTGGTTTTAGTGGTGGATATTGGCATGGTTAGGGCCAATAACCCCTAGATATTTGAGCTTAGTTGGATGGTTGTTAATCTTATTTTATATCTCAATTTGCATACCGATCCTCTCTCTCCTTTTCTATAAGTAAAAGTATTAATTCTTTCCTTCCTATGCCCCCCTTGAATGTAACTCGAGGTTTCCCTATGACCATGAAATATGTTAAATATGATTAGGATAGTTTTAATTCTTGTTATGGTAAAGAAGACATTTTGTTTCAGACGAGTTGCCCATTTCATAAGACAAACCTATCGGGTGGAGGATCGAGGAGGCCAGACGATAGGAGGATCTGAACTAATCGACTATAGGAGTCTAGATGTCGCTTGGACGACCAATTTGAGAGACCAACCGATTGAGTAGGAGGCCAACCAATCAGTTCAAGAGTTGAATTGATTGACCCAGACTGGTTCCAACATAACTATTCATCAACAACATGTGGCTACATATGATTTGGACCTTAGGTGGTACTAATTTCTCATGTCTCCAATAAATTATAACAGTATGACCATACCCATCACTTATGTTTATAATAGAATGCTTTCTTTTATGGGATATAGCATGTATATGATACATACTATAAGTATGTGGTGATTGGATATATATATATATATATATATATATATATATATATATATATATTAGTAAATGCACGTGCTTTGCACGTGACCATAGTGTAGAATAGTTTGGTATATCAATTAAAATTATATTATAAGTCAATTAAATGATTGAAGTTCAATGTATAATGAATAATGAAAAAAGTATGCACTTTTATATTTAGGCTCATAATTTATATTTTTTGTTAATTTTATAAGTTATTTATTTATCCTAAACCATCCATTAAGTTTTGTTAGAAGTCTAGCATTCTACATTATCTTGTAACATTGTTTTGTGTTAACCATGCGGTCTTGTCACTTTTAGGTTATATGCTATATATGTTCTTGATGGTGATGAGAATACTAAAATTTTTAATTCAAACATTTTCATGAGCATTGACATTAGTTATTTTTCAATGTTTTATATTATAAAAAATCATTCTTCTATTATTTTGATCATTGGTTAATGTAGATTTTTTATGCGTAAATAATCATAAGAACATTACCAATATATTCCATAATGTAATAGGTGTCATCTCACCACACCATTTTTACTTCTCCATCATCAATGTTCAATTTTTTTACTATACATAATATTAAAAGTTTTTATTACAAAGATAAAATGTTTATTAATTGACTTTTTTTGCATATTTTGGTTTAATAATGTTTATTTTAGTGCATATGAACACCAGACTTGAGATCGGTTCAACAGATAAGTTTTTTTGGTTGGTTGCAGGTTGTGGTTCAACACCCAATTAGAATATCCAATGAAAAAGTATATAGTAATAACTAACCCTTTCAGGCAATTCATTTATAGGTATCATCTCACCACACCATGATTACTACTACATCATAGCTCTCCCTAAAATTCTATTGTACATAACATCGAAAAAATTCAATTAAAAATTATATCAATGACAAATTTCTTATCTATTAACTTTTTAATGATTTTAGTTGAATAATATATTACTGTTACTATATATTAACACCACACTTTTTTAATCAAGTTAAACCATATTCATAAGTAAACTCCTATTCTAGGTGCATCCTATGTGTGTAACCCTATAGGTCCCAGGTTACGTTGGTAGTGAATGTCCATAATCAATTTTTGACATCACAAGCAATGAGCAGTATCTAGAAACATATCATTGCTACCCAAGTAATTAGAAAGTTGGAGAACAACTTTGACCTACAATCTACAATCAGTGTTATAGTGATCATATAGTTCTTTTGTATCTGATATCCAAATTGAACTCAAGGCATGAAATCATCATCCTATCAACGTCTAATCCATGTTTCTTGAACTAGAGCAGACTATTGAGATACATGTGAGCTCAATATCTCATATTGACTCACATGAGCATGGCCATGCATTTCTCAGTCTCGTTTATCAAGTGGCCAAAATATCAATCTCATATAGGAGGGACAAATCCCATCTACATCACTCACAATCTACCACATGTGTCACAATGTACTCGAGCACCACCTTCCTAGCAAACCTTATTCAAGGTCACATTGGATGGTGTTAAAATATATTGAACGACATGTGATGAGTGTAGTGACTTTATGTTTAAGAATCACAATCACCACTATCAATATGAGAGTTGATTCTGACTACCATTGTCACCATGCATCACTCTCAGAGTGGGTCTATCCAGTACACTATTCTTTAATAAGTACCCATGTGCCTAGCTTGATATCGTATGTCATGACTATGAGATTTTGTCATCAATCAATACACATTCTAGTTTTTGTACTATTGTCATCTATTTTGCTTCCGCATTAACATCCAAGTAGGGACATTACAAGAATGGATGTACTCTTATCATACATATGATCTCATTGTCCAGGTCCTCAACCTGAAGACATATGTCATCGAGTAACATCATTCTTTAGAGATTTAGTATGTTAAATCATTATCTCATAACTGAATAAAATAGAATAAACATAACTGCCCTTTTGTTATTATTATCAAATCAATTAAACCATGTCTCATTATAGTCATCACATAATTGTCTCTCTGGTTATACATACCAACACAGACTACCTATTTTTTTCTAGTTGCATGGGGTCTTACAAAAGAGGATATTGTTGTTGTGGGTAGAAATTTCTTCAAGGGTAGACCATGTCATCGAAGCATGAAGTGTAGTAGGTTTTACCTAATTCCAAATTGGATGATCCATCAAACTTTGAGAAGGATTTCATATTAATACTCATTGAGAATGTGATTATGAGAGTCTATGATCTAATTCTCAACAAAAGGTGACTAGATTCCTACTCATGGTGTCAAAAGAACAAGGATCATTTGTAAAAGGGTGAGACATTATCTACCACACAAAGTTACAAAAGTGCTAGCTTATGAAGTGGAAGGAACACAATGAAAATGTGATTTTAAAGATGGATATGAGGAAAGCACATGATCTTATATATTCAAACTTCTGAAGGCTAGTCCTAGCCATATTATAAGTTTTCTTAGACTTGTGAATCTATTTTTGGCTTTCTTTAAAGGATCATGGATCTTAGTAGTGTTGAATGGGTTCACTTCAGATTTCTTCACTATGAGTAGGGGGATGAAATAGGGGAACCCCCTCTCCCCTCGTTCTTTATCCTATTTGAGGAACCCCTATGCAAGGTACTTAAGGATATAGTTAGTGGAGGGTGTATTGAGTCATTTATCACTGACGGGATGTGACAACTCCACCAATCCTCTTGTTTGCTTAAAATCCCCTTGTATTTGCTAGAAGTCCCCTGAACCTCTAAATAACATTAGAGATACTTCTAATGATGATTGCAGGTGTTCAGGATAAGCTATTAATGCGGCCAAATTAGGTTTTTCTTATTACACTCTTCTTCCTTTTGGAGTAATGTTGTTAGTGAGTGCTTAGGGTTCATATGTATGGCAGGTCATTCACTTACCTTGGTGTCTCGATCACCAAAACCCACTCAAAGCCAGCCATGTTAAACCCCATGATGGAGATCCTATAGAGAAATATACCTACCTCCACCTCCATAGAATTCCAAAAAATCCAATCTCAACAAAGAAAGGTTCGGAAAGAAAGGAAAACAAACAGAGGGATCTGAATCGGACCTAAAGGTGAAGAACTACTAATATGTATCTACCATTAATAGGAACATCATATATGTATCTTGTTTGTACAAGAATAGATTTGAAGTTCTTATAAAGAATGATGAATGTCCAATTAGTAAAGATGTGATCTTTTATGGAAGTACCCCAATGTCCTATGGTCAACTATATATAATGTAAATACCAAAAGACTAAAACTCAATGACTCAAACCAAACATACCTTTGGCATTGTCTTCTAGGGAACATAAATGAGAAACACATTTTCAAACTCCATAAAGATGGTTATCTGGGATCTTTTGATTTCGAATCAATAGAGATATGTGAGTCTTATTTAATGGACAAGATGAAAAATACTCCCTTCACATGTAATAGTGAGAGGGCAAGTGATCTATTATGACTCATACATACTGATGTTTGTAGCCCTTTTAGAAGAAATGTTAGAGTGGTTATCATTACTTCATTACCTTTATGGATGACTTCAACATATATGGTTATGTTTACTTGATGAACATAAGTCAGAAACCCTTGAATAATTCAAAGATTTCATGAATGAAGTACACAACCAACTTGGTGAAAGTATTAAGGCATTTCATTCTGATCGAGGTGGAGAATACTTAAGCCAAGAGTTTGAGGACCTTTTGTGAGACTGTGGTATCCTATCACAATGGAATTGTCACGGAACCAATTTTACCCCAATCCCGATCTCACTTCCTAAACAGTGATAAGAGGATTGAAGCGCCCGTCCCTGAGTGGCCCGATAGGATTTAACACACTGGCATATACAATAAGAAATAATAACTCAAAAACTGGATATTTAAAAACAAACTAACCCAATATAGAGATATATCTGGTTTATCTTTGTCCTCAGAGTATGTAGAGTGTGGAAGAGATCTTAATCAGTGTTCCATTCTATTGCCTAAAATCAAGAAAATCAAGACACAACCATGCAATTGCACGGTACGCTATCAAAATCAAGTAAAACACTTTATAAGAAAATAAGTATACTTGGCAGGACTTATATTCAAAAGAAAAACAAGCAATTTGCAAAACCAACATTTATTCGATAAGTTTTTCAAGCAATTCAACTTTTATTATGGGTTCCAATTATGTAGTAATTCGAGAAGCATGCTTATATATTTTGTGTGACTCTATTACCCCAACGCGATGGGGAAGGTCACTAGGCTCCTTCTCACCATAGGAACATAGGAGGCCAATGTACAAGTCCCACCTCCAAATGAGGGGGTTGTTGCACTCAATATCAACATTATCAACATTATCAGTATCATCATCATTATCAATATATGGGCAGTCATAATGGGCATGCAATTTATGTTTTCATGTTTTTCAAAATATAGTATAGAAAAACAGAAGACTAATCATAGGGAACAGTATCTCATCCAAGTAAATAGCCAAGTATAAAATCAAGAGATACATAAAAGTATTTTCAATACAACCAAGGAGGATTTATATAATAGCGTACCTTTCACCGAGGTTTTTGAGTATCGATAAACAAGTAATAGGTTGACCCTTCGAGTTATATCCTAAAACACAATATTTGGATCAAGGGTCAAGATCAAGATATTTGGATATCATGTTTCAATATTCAATATTAGGGTTACACTTTCCTAGGTCAACCTTAGGGTTAGGTCATCCACTTATGATTCGTACTATATCAATGTCTAACAATATTCAAGTGTCAAGAATATTTCAAGTGTGGATGACCTACTTAGGTTTTCTAGGATCATATATGTAAACCCTAATTTTATGATCTTTATCCAAGTCATCATCAAATTTCTAGTTCATCATCATGACACTTAGTATAATTGGAATTCCAAATCAAGTTGATGGGTCAAAGTATATCAAGTGTTTAGAAAGATTAAGATCAATATCAAGATTACTCATATTCATTATAATCAAGATTGAATATAGTAAAAAGATCTAGATCACTAATGATTCATTTTTTAGAGTAGATGATTCAAATATATTAGATCTAGGTTACAAGATAATCACCAGAGTCCAAATCTAGGGTTTTCAACATTTAGTCAAGATTAACCACAAATAGAGTTATTTAGACTAATTACGTAAGCAAGAGATCTAGATTTAAATATATAGGTGAGAATAATTAGGAATTAGGATTTAAGAGTATTTTTAATGGATTTATTGGATTTTTATGATCAAGATAGACTATTTATTCATCATTTTTGGAGTTCGGATGCATTTTCTACGATTTAAACAAGATCTGGGCATTTAATTGAATATTTTCCATAGAGCGAGATAAATACCTTATTTCATAAAAAATATTGATCGTTGGATGTTGATTGGATGTCTTAGATCATGACACAAGGCTCTCTGGTCCAGGGTATGGTTCAGGCCTTTGATTTGGCCGGTTTCTTCTTGATTTATCAGTTCACTGGTGGTTTGTTTGGATCGGGGAATTTCCCCTTGAACCAGCAGGTTGGGACTCCTGTCCCTTACGCTCTGGCTTCACCCCGCGATCCCAGAAAGGAGGCGGAGGAGCTCACCGGTGTGGAGGGGCTTCGGGAGCAGCAGGTACCGAGCAAGGCTACGAGAAAGCCATCCCAGCTCGCCTTGACTTCGCGGAGGTGGTGGTGATTGCATATCTGGGAGAGGATGTGTGGATGAGGCATGCCCAGAGTGGGTTGTGCGGCGGCGCCACACAAGCAACAAGAGAACAGTAGAAGGTGGTTGGGGGTGCTCGAGACCAAGAAAGAGCAAAAAAATGGGGGAAATCTCCTACGGAGTGATGAAGGGAGTGATATGCAAGAGTTTTTATAGCACTAGGACTAGGTTTTAGGGCAAAACAAGTTTTGGTTGCAGCCATGGCCGTCGGAGTGAGAAGGCTAGCCAAGGGAAGTGTTTTAGTGGCCGAAGAGAGCATGAATGGCAGTTAAAATAGGGTTCGTTTAGTTCGTATTTGTGAGACGAGTTTTTGCTCTCGATTAGAATTTTGATTCATGGTCGTAGGCGGGAGATTCGCCATAATGGTTGTATTCATGCCTCCCCGCAATCAGCGGGAGGTTGAAGACAACCTCCAGGCTGTTAGATTGGCCCCTGATCTATGGGAGGGCACATCCAAGGGCTGAGATCTTCCCCAAATCCATGCCTCGGATCGATGACTTGGAAAACCCAATAAAAGGGCAATTAAAAGGGGTTTTTACCACAAAACTTCAAGAAATCATAGAAAATCGTAGGAATGTCCAAATGACCTCAAATTTGGACCAAAGCTTCAAAAAAATGTGGATAATAATTAGAAAAAGTTTGAAAATCAAATATGATGGTTGATTGATGAATTTGTTTCTTTGGACAAAGTGATGATTGAATCTAATCTGAGGTGTTATAACGTGTATAAAGATCACATCGATCACCATATTTCGAATTTGAGTCTCAACATTGATTATGAAAATAAGAAAAAATAATTTGGGACCATGAGTGGAGCATAAGGAGGGTGAAAGAGTAATTAATTCATAATAATGCTAAATTTCACTTTGTCACATCCTTCCCTCTTTAAAAAGGAATTTTGTCCCCAAAATTCAAGACAACCTCAAAATTGGGATCATTCAACCTAAGTCATATCCTCAAATACTAGAGTGTCCTCAAAATTCAAAAACATCCTCAAATTTAGAATTATCCAAATCCACATCATATCCTCAATTATATAATCAAAATCATGTCCTCAAAGTTAAAGTAATACAATCATCATAATTGGAATTCCATGTTCCATATCATAACCAACTTGGTATTCCATCATCGAGCAATTGATTATCAAGGTTAGCACATATATTGTCCAAAGTCATTATATGAGTCACAAATATGGAAAGCATCATATTGATCAAAAATTTGGAGAGTTCATATTTTAGGTCAAACCAATAGGGTCCTTGAATCAAGTGTACAACGTGACTTTCAAACCTAAAATCTCAGGGTCTTCACTTCTACGTTGTCCTAGGTGGGGTTATACATCCATGATTTGAGATTTCATATTTCAACATTTGGAGACAACATCATACTTTCAATATCATTATTTCGAGCTCAAAAATCAATGGGAGGTCCCACCCTAGTCCTAATGAGATCTAAACCCTAAGTCATAAATTGAGAGGGTCAAAAAATAGTCATCATTTTGAAAATTTCAAAATTTGGGATTTTGAAGTCATTAATCATATATCTCAAGGTCTAAATAGTGTGATCATTGGGTTTGTATCATTATTGAGATTGATAATCATGAGTCACAAGTCCATTAATTAATATCAAGAGTCGAGATTTTAAGCATCAAAAGTTATAGGTCCAGAATTTTGAAGCTAGGGTTTAGATTCCTATTTAGACCTTAGGGGAGATCACTCATCTATATTCAATTTTGAGCAACAATATTCAAGCAATATTCGAGTATTACATCAAAATTATCAAGAATCCAAGTTTGGTGAATGATCTACACCTAGGTCTATCAAGGAAGTCAACCACAAGCTATAGTCAATATTGTCATATATCAAGATCATTATCAAATCAATATTCAAGATCGAGTATCAACCATGGGTTTAACCTATTAGGCTTAGGTCATCCAATCAAAATAGGGTGGAAGGGAATACCTTTCCACACTCAAATAATCAACAAGGTGAAAACTTAGAGGTAGTCATAATAGGGATGTGACCTAGGTCAGGGGAGTCATGAGTCAACTACTACCCTAATCTAGAACATTACCTACATTAGTCATTATCAATTTGAGCTTATTCAAATAGGGAGAGTATCCATGATTAAATCGTATTCCATAAGGTCATGAGATCAAAATTCAAGATCATAATAGGGAAATAATGTCAAGATTTGCATTCCTTTCCTTTCATGATAAAGGTAGTGATAACATTTGAAAATCGAGGATTTGAAGTTGCCATTTGAAAATTAGAACATAGTAGTGTAAATTTTAGGCCCATAATCATCATATCAAAATCGATATTGCAAAAAGGCATTAATAATCAATATGAAAACTACTTTTTGCATCATAGTCTTATATCATGATTTTGTGAGTCTTAGACTTAGTCATTTGATAGCATGGTCAAGATGTGTATAAAAATAGGATATGAGATTGCTTAACTATGTTTGAGGTTTAATCAACAATAGGGCAACATGGCTTAATCAAATAGGGACCTTATCAACAATGAGGTGTAAAGTATAAGTCATCCTTATTTCACCAAATCAAGATTCACCTCAACATAGGAAGCATATAGTTTTAGCTAATTTGAGTGTTCATGATATTAGGGATCATATATGAGTATTTGGTTTCAAAATTAATTGATCAAAATTAAGTTTTCAAATTTAGGTCAGATCATGGTATCAACTTTCAAGATTTAGCGATATTCACTTTTCCCATGCATAAGCTACCCATAATCGAGACATCATGTGGTAAAAGGTCATAAGAAAGGACCACATGAGGGGATGAGAAGACTACCTAATATTCATCTACATGGGTGGCTTAGGATAGTCCTTAAAGAAGAGATGAGATGCTAGAAGACTCGCTAGGTTTCACAAGAGAACTTTTGGGTCCAGTTTTGGATCAATTGAGGCCAGGTAGAGCGGGAGACTTCAGCCACCATGAAGATAGATAGGAGAAATTATGCCACGACCCCGAGCCTAGACACCTCAATTTTCACCATTATGGACTTTAGGGTTTCTTGGGTGTAAGAGACTTGGGAAATTATTTACTTAAAGTATATGAAGTGTGTAATCTCTGATACCAACTGTGACGGAACCATTTTTACCCCAATCCCGATCTCACTGCCTAAACAGTGGTAAGAGGATTGAAGCGCCCATCCCTGAGTGGCCCGATAGGATCTAACACATTGGCATATACAATAAGAAATAATAACTCAAAAACTAGATATTTAAAAACAAACTAACCCAATATAGAGATATATTTGGTTTATCTTTGTCCTCATAGTATATAGAGTGCGGAAGCGATCTTAATCAGTGTTCCATTCTATTGCCTAAAATCAAGAAAATCAAGACACAATCATACAATTGCATGGTACGCTATCAAAATCAAGTAAAACACTTTATAAGAAAATAAGTATACTTGGCAAGACTTATATTCAAAAGAATAACAAGCAATTTGCAAAACCAACATTTATTCGATAAGTTTTTCAAGCAATTCAACTTTTATTATGAGTTCCAATTATGTTGTAATTCGAGAAGCATGCTTATATATTTTGTGTGACTCTATTACCCCAACGCGATGGGGAAGGTCACTAGGCTCCTTCTCACCATAGGAACATAGGAGGCCAATGTACAAGTCCCACCTCCAAATGAGGGGGTTGTTGCACTCAATATCAACATTATCAACATTATCAATATCATCATCATTATCAATATACGGGCAGTCATAATGGGCATGCAATTTATGTTTTCATGTTTTTCAAAATATAGTATAGAAAAACAGAAGACTAATCATAGGGAACAATATCTCATCCAAGTAAATATCCAAGTATACAATCAAGAAATACATAAAAGTATTTTCAATACAACCAAGGAGGATCTATATAATAGCATACCTTTCACCGAGGTTTTTGAGTATAGATAAACAAGTAATAGGTTGACCCTTCGAGTTAGATCCTAAAACACAATATTTGGATCAAGGGTCAAGATCAAGATATTTGGATATCATATTTCAATATTCGAGATTAGGGTTACACTTTACTAGGTCAACCTTAGGGTTAGGTCATCAACTTATGATTCATACTATATCAATGTCTAACAGTATTCAAGTGTCAAGAATATTTCAAGTGTGGATGACCTACTTAGGTTTTCTAGGATCATATATGTAAACCCTAATTTTATGATCTTTATCCAAGTCATCATCAAATTTCTAGTTCATCATCATGACACTTAGTATAATTGGAATTCCAGATCAGGTTGATGGGTCAAAGTATATCAAGTGTTTAGCAAGATTAAGATCAATATCAAGATTACTCATATTCATTATAATCAAGATTGAATCCAGTAAAAATATCTAGATCACTAATGATTTATTTTCGAGAGTAGATGATTCAAATATATTAGATCTAGGTTACAAGATAATCACCAGAGTCCAAATCTAGGGTTTTCAACATTTAGTCAAGATTAACCACAAATAGAGTTATTTAGACTAATTACGTAAGAAAGAGATCTAGATTTAAATATATAGGTGAGAATAATCAGGAATTAGGATTTAAGAGTATTTTTAATGGATTCATTGGATTTTTATGATCAAGATAGACTATTTATTCATCATTTTTGGAGTTCGGATGTATTTTCTACGATTTAAACAAGATCTGGGCATTTAATTGAATATTTTCCAGAGAGCGAGATAAATACCTTATTTCACAAAAAAGGTTGATTGTTGGATGTTGATTGGATGTCTTAGATCATGACACAAGGCTCTCTGGTCCAGGGTCTGGTTCAGGCCTTTGATTTGGCCGGTTTCTTCTTGATTTATCAGTTCACTGGTGGTTTGTTTGGATCGGGGAATTTCCCCTTGAACCAGCAGGTCGGAACTCCTGTCCCTTACGCTCTGGCTTCACTCCGCGATCCCAGAAAGGAGGCGGAGGAGCTCACCGGTGTGGAGGGGCTTTGGGAGCAGCAGGTACCGAGCAAGGCTACGAGAAAGCCGTCCCAGCTCGCCTTGACTTCACGGAGGTGGTGGTGATTGTAGATCTGGGAGAGGATGTGTGGATGAGGCACGCCCAGAGTGGGTTGTACAGCGGTGCAACACAAGCAACAGGAGAATAGAAGAAGGTGGTTGGGGGTGCTCGAGACCAAGAAAGAGCAAAAAAATGGGGGAAATCTCCTACGGAGTGATGAAGGGAGTGATATGCAAGGGTTTTTATAGCACTAGGACTAGGTTTTAGGGCAAAACAAGTTTTGGTTGCAGCCATGGCCGCCGGAGTGAGAAGGCTAGCCAAGGGAAGTGTTTTGGTGGCCAAAGAGTGCATGAATGGTGGTTAAAATAGGGTTCATTTAGTTCGTATTTGTGAGACGAACTTTTGCTCTCCATTAGAATTTTGATTCATGGTCGTAGGCGGGAGATTCGCCATAATGGTCGCATTCATGCCTCCCCGCAATCAGCGGGAGGTTGAAGACAACCTCCAGGCTGTTAGATTGGCCCCTAATCTGTGGGAGGGCACATCCAAGGGCTGAGATCTTCCCCGAATCCATGCCTTGGATCGGTGACTTGGAAAACCCAATAAAAGGGTAATTAAAAGGGGTTTTTACCACAAAACTTCAAGAAATCATATAAAATCGTAGGAATGTCCAAATGACCTCAAATTTGGACCAAAGCTTCAAAAAAATGTGCATAATAATTAAAAAAGTTTGAAAATCAAATATGAAGGTTGATTGACCAATTTGTTTCTTTGGACAAAGTGATGACTGAATCTAATCTGAGGTGTTATAACGTATATAAAGATCACATCGATCACCATATTTCAAATTTGAGTCTCAACATTGATTATGAAAATAAGAAAAAATAATTTGGGACCATGAGTGGAGCATAAGGAGGGTGAAAGAGTAATTAATTCATAATAATGCTAAATTTCACTTTGTCACAGGAATCCACGTGGAAGACCACATCACAATGGTGTATCAGAAAGAAGGAATCACACATTACTATATATGGTGCAATAAATGATGAGCTTTTCTAATCTTCCAAATTCCTTTTAGGGTTATGCACTTGAAACCGCAATGTTTACACTTAACAACATACCATCTAAATCGGTTTAAAAGTGACCATATGAGATATGGACTGAAAAGTATCCCAAAATATCTATAATGAGAATTTGGGAATGTGGAGCTTATGTCAAGAAAATGTTTCCTGAAAAGCTTGGCCCTAGATCAGATAAATGTTATTTTGTTGGATATCCCAAAGAAACCAAGGGATAATACTTGTATAACCTATCTAACAACAATGTCTTTGTTTCCAAGGCTGCTGCATTCATAGAAAAGGAATTTATTTCCTAAGGAATCAATGAAAGAAAAGAAAAACTCGAAGAGGTTTGAAATCAACAAGAAGACATTGAACATATAGAGGTATAGGAGGAACAAGGAGACTTACAAATTATTGTAGAATCTCAAGTTCCTCCTATAGAAGAAGAACCTCGTAGATCTAGTAGGACACACCTTGAGCCTGAAACATTTGGTTATCTTGTGACTCAAGAAGGCAAAGAGTTGGTCATAGATGATGATCCAACAACCTATCTAGAGGCTATTGAAGGACCAGAGTCTGAGAAATGGCTTGTGGCCATGAGATCTAAGATGTAATACAAGTATACCAACAAGGTATGGACCTTGGTGACACTTGAAGGGGTAAACCCCATAGGGTGCAAATGGGTCTTCAAGAAGAAGACCGACATGGATGGTAATGTACAAACCTATAAGGACAAATTGGTTGCAAAAGGTTTCAAACAAGTTCAAGGTGTTGATTATGATGAAAAAAAATTACTATTCGCCATGGTTAAGTCCATACCATCATGCTTTCCATTAAAACTTATTATGACTATGAGATTTGTCAGATGGATGTTAAAACCACTTTCCTTAATGAGAATCTTCTTGAGGATGTATACATGACACAACCTGAGGGTTTTATAAATCCAAATAAAGCCAATAAAGTTTGTAATCTACAAAGGTCAATCTATGGATTGAAGGAAGCATCTCAAAGCTAGAATCTTTGATTTGATGAGACAGTCAAAGAGTTTGACTTTAGTCAAAATGAAGATGAACATTGTATTTAAGGTTAGTGGGAGCATAATTGTTTTCCTCATATTGTATGTGATTGACATACTATTGATGGGGAATGACATTCCTACTTTACATATGGTAAAGAACTAATGAAGAAGTACCTTCTCTATGAAGAATTTAGGTAAAATATCCTATATCTTAGGAATCAAGATCTATATAGATAGATATGGAAGGCTTATTGGCCTAAGCCAGAGTACATATCACTACTACAGAAATGGCTTATAAAGTCACTTTTCAAGGTGTCGGTTGTATACATAAACCGACACCTAAACTCTACAGTGTCGGTTGATAACATAAACCGACATCCAATCTATGAAGGGAGACCAGACACGGGTACCGCTTTTATTAAGTGTCGGTTACTTATTAAAAAACTGACACCTAAAATCAACCGCCAAAACCAAAATTCCAGCGAAAAAATTACCTCCACAATTTGACATATGGCGTCGGTTCATAAATAAATAACCGACGACTAAAGGGTATTCGCGAGACAAGAATAGTTGTCGGTTGTCTTTTAGTTAAAAACTGACGACTATAATCTAGTATAGTTGTCGGTTTTTGGAAAAGAATCGACATTGTTGGTTTAGATGTCAGTTATTTTGAATAATCGACGCTTATTGTCAACTTAATAGCTCGCGCTAGCGCGAGCGACTCTTCCCCTAGCCTTTCCCTGTTTCATTCCCGATTTCCTGATTAGGTCCAGCGATTTTCTTGCTCGTCGCCGCTCGGTGCTGCCGCCGCGTTGTTGCTGTCCTCTCGTCGCCGCCGCCGGTCGTTGCCTATCCTCTCGTCGCCACTGCCGGTAGAAGCGGCTACGGTGCTCTCCTCGTCACCGCCGCCCCCGCCGGTAGAAGCAGCTTTTCTCCTCCGCCAGCTTCCTGCAAGGTAACCCACAAAAGCTTCACTGCCTTTTCTGTCCTCCGCCTTGCTTTTCTCTGTCGCCGCCGACCTGGAACTCACCCAGGCGGCGCCTAAGCAGGTGCCAGGGCACGCCTAAGGTCCCAAGCCCAGGTGCCCTTCCTAGCTAGGCCTCTGGGTGGATGCTTGGGCGGCGACAGGGCACGTCTAGGCTGCTGCTGGGGTTTGGATTCATCTACTGGATGCCCAAAACATGCACTGATTTCACCAAGTCACCCCAAAAGCCATGAAAAATTTTCTGATTGTATTTATTTATTAACTGATTTCACCAAGCTAGTGGAATTTTTTTTAAAGTTATTTACTGATTGTGTTTATTTAATTATGTACTGATACATATGTGCTATACCAATCTGATAGTCCATGATAGAACAAAGCATAATGATGTTGACTGCAACTTTGTGCGTCATGCTATTCTGAATTAAGTGTATATTTACTTCATAATTGAATGTTTAAGTAAGTTATAGATATCTTGATGATGAACTGTAATGCACACATGTGACATGCTTGGAATGTAAATGATGAACTGTAATGCACACATGTTTAAGTTGTTTTATTGTTGAGTATATTGAGAATCCTAATCACCCTTCTTGCTTAATGATGAACTGTAATGCACACATGTGACATGCTTGGAATGTAAATGATGAACTTTTCCCTAAATTGCCAATCATGCTTTTAAAGAAATCAATAATCACCCTAACTTGAAGAACTAGGATTTTAGGTATAAGAATGACAACACATTATTTGTTGGCCTAGAAACCCGTCCAAGATTTACTCATTAGGAGTAAATCTTGGATAGTCCCCGGTTTGGGACTGTTCTTGAACACCTAATCTCACTTAGGATGTAAGTGTATAATGTGTATTGGGTTTTCAAGAAAATTTCGGCAGCATTTCCCCATTTGTTCTCTAAGTACATATGTACTTGGAGAACAGCGGGGAAATGCTGCCGAAATTTTCTTGAAAACCCAATACACATTATACACTTACTAGTGAGATTAGGTGTTCAAGGATGGGATAGGTAGTACATGTACATTTATTATATATAAGAATGACATCACATGTATTTGTTAACCCTAGACCCTAATCTTGTTGTAATATATACTCGTTTTCTCTTTGATCATAGAGCTTTACAATTTTGTTGTGATATATACTTTGTTGTAATAATGTGAACTTTACAATGTGAGCTTTATAATTTAAATTACTTTACAATGTGAACTTTACAATTTGAATGTGAATTTGCAGATGGCTGACCATTCTCCTGATGACCGTGTTGATGATTACCGTGAGGGTGAGGACATCAATGCGCCGCCTCACAATGTAAGTTTTAAAAATATATCATATATTTATATCTATATGTCCATTTATAGTTATATCTTGTAAATGTGAATATTTTGTCAAATTTTAGGTTGATGATGCACAGGTATCATCTGAAGCACTTGATGCACTTGATCAACAACACCAAAAAGTTGACAAGAGAAGGGGCATCACTATGATGAAGAAGTTAATTGCGCAAAAGGGCAATGGACTCAAACTTGTTGTGGATTTTGATAATGCAGGAAATGCATGTGGTGTGAATCGCAATTCATTTATTTCATATCTTGGGTTTGTTACTCGTAGCCATTGCGGTTGTCGCTTAGATTTTTGGCATAATGTTTCTAAGGAGAAGAAAGACTTAATATGGAGGGATTTATGCTTGAGTTATTATTAATTTGCAATTCTATTTTGTAGATTACTAAATTGTTGGATACTAGTTAATAGCAATTCTATTTTGCAGAGCATATTTGAATTGGATGAAAAGTTGCATCGTAAATGCGTGATGCAACGCTGTGGGAGAGTCCTAAGGAACTATAGGACAAATCTCACCCGAGAATACATAAAAGAAGCTGACAAGAGTAAGAAGACAGCCACTGAACAGTGGAACTTCCTGGACAAAGAAGAATGAGACGCGTTTGTCGCTTCAAGACAAACTGATGAATTCAAGGTATTAGGCGTCAGTCTCAATCTCATTAATTAATATATGTTGTATTCACCTATTCAAGATTAACATTTAGTGTTACTAACCAAATCATTAATGTGCATACTAACTAGGCCCTCAGTGAGGCACAAAGATCAAGGCATGCACTGAATGTGCATGACCACACAATGGGTCCAAAGGGGTATGCAGGCATTCGCCAAAGACTACAGTCTGAGGCTACTACTTAGTCTGCTGCTACTCAGGAGTCCTCTACCATAGGTAGCACACCTCTGCCTCGCCATGATGTCTGGATAGCTGGGAGGCAAAATAAGAAGGGAGAAATAACGAAGGCCGCAACTGCTGAGGCAGCTGCAAAAATGGTAAAATACAACTCTTACAGCAATCATTCGAATATTGATTATTTGTGCTGTTTACTTAATTACAAAATTTTGTTTTGGCGATTAGCGGGAGCTGCACGAGCTGAGGAAACAAGGCAAGTTCATCCCTGAGGGCACAAGGGATGAATTGACAGTTTCTCTGGGTAACCCAGAGCATCCTGGACGTGTTACGGCTGCAGGCGCTGGTGTGGGCATCAAAGCTTTTTTTGGGCCATCCCAGCGCAAACATGTCCCAAAAGCGGGACTTTCACAAGAGGAGGTAACATATTCTTTCTTTATAATGTTACTGTAAAAGAGAATTTAATAATTAGAAGCTAACGTTTCTTTTATCCATGTATAGGTAGATAAGCTAGTTGATATGAAACTAGAAGAAGCAATGAAAAAGTGGCAGGCATCTCAGACTGCCACTTACCAGACAGTACCTACTGCAGGCTCTACTCCTCCTACTCCTACTGCAGAGGTTGGGAGTAATCCTGTAGAACCACCACCTAGCACATCCGCTGTAAGTATTTTTATGACATAGTAACTAGCTTTTTAATTCAAGATGATATGTATATATGAAATTGTAGTCGTTTTAAAAAAAGATGATATGTATATATGTATATAACATTCTTTACACAAAAATTTGTAGGGGTTGAAGCTATGCCGTCTAAAAAGTAAAGAATTTGTCATTGCAGAGGCGTCGGCTTACCCATCCCTACCAGGGGAAACGTGTCACGGGTCTCCAGTACCAGCTGGTTGGATTCATGTGAGCCCGATACATATATTTTCCCAGTGGATGGATCTTCCATTGCCATATGCCCACCCAGATTGTGAAACGCTTGGTGAGGCAGTAGGCAGAGTGATATTGTGGCTAAAAGCGGATGTCCTCTTTACTGAAAAGGTATGGTAAATTTACATTACGTTCAATTGTTAGTGTGTGTATATGATGGCAGTTGATCTGAAATTATATATATATACAGGTTAAAAAGAAGACACCCACAACATCTAGGCCTCCACTTCCACCTCCTACATTACCTAGTTGGGTTCCACAGGACCTACCTGTCCCGTTAGGTCCTAACTGTAGGGGTATGGCAATATGGTTAGGCGAACATGATATAAACTCTCCTATAACTGTTTCTTCCGATTTAGATTCTACAGGTCAGTCATACGAAACAAAACTATTTATACAAGATATTTTGGAGTTGTTTCGATATACTTGGCTAAATACATCTGTGATAGAGCTATGGATAAGGTGAGATATTCTTTATACATCTATATACCTTGTGTATGATCTGGTGATCTGGTTTCTTATTTATTAATGCATGCGTAATTAATACATATTTTGCAGCTACTTAGACAACATATGTGCAGATTTTGGATTCGAACATGTAGGGTTTTTGATTCCATCTTTGATTAGTCTAGTAGCTAAAGACCCTACGTCAGTTCAACAATACTGTTGTGAGGCTTTTTTAAATTTTGCTGTAAATAAGAAGATGGTGATAATGGCTCCATTCAATGTAGAGTAAGTTTACTTTGCTTATTATAATTTAGACTTAAGAAAATTACATTTTATTATGGATTTTGAGTTATTAATTTTTAACTTTTTTACCTCTAGGGGTAGGCATTGGGAGTTACTGGTTATTGCCCCCGAGACGTTCACTGTGTATTATCTAGATCCTAAGGGGAGTAAATTGAATACAAGATTTGGACACATAATGAAAATGGCATTATTCCGGTGAGAAATATTTCATTTTCATATCTATTAACATATGTTATTACATTACTATTTAATTGCAATGTTCTGTGTTACATTAACATGTAGGGGTTTTGAGGAGTTCAAAAAGGTTGGAGGAAAGGTCCCCACGAAATGCTCCCTATACGATGGGAGAATTAAATGAAGTAAGAGAAGAATGGGCAACAGCCATACAAATAATGGGGGCTTTAAAATATAATTGGGATCCTGATAGCAAATAATGACTAAACAATGATATTTTGTAAATGAATTTCTGAATTATAATATATGTGTGAATGTTTCTACATGTCTGGATGTTTCTACATGTGTCTGAGTGAAAATGAATGAAAGTGTTGGTTGCTATATGAATGTTTCTACATGTGTGAATGTGAATGAATGGAACTACAGATTGCTAGCTACATGAATGTTTCTAAATGTGTGAAAATAAAATGGAACCGCAGGTTGCATTGCTAAATGCATGTGTGAATATTTTTGTTGTTAATTTTGCAGGTTTGTGGCCTGTTGTCGGCTGATATCAATGGATGTCGTAAAACCTACAGTTCATAATTGAACTGAACAGGTTTCTCATCCTGCGACCAGCCACAGCAGGTCTGCAGACTGACAGAAAAAAAAAATAATAGGCGTCAGTTATTTGTAAAAAACCGACACACAATGTTATAATGTCGATTTTATATAAATAACCGGCGTCTATTTCCTGTGGCGCGAAGATATATGTCGTCGGTTATTTGTAAAAAACCGACACTGATAGTGCTCAAGATGGCGCCCTTTCTGTGGTGCGAAGGGTTTGGGCGTCGGTTTCTTATCTAATAACCGACGCCTATAGTCCCATGATGGCGCGTTTTCGGTGACGCGCGAAGAGTTTGGGCGTCGGTTTTGGAACCGACGCCTAATGGGTGAGCTTTTAGTGTCTCCCACATAGGTGTCGCTTAGAAACCGACACTAAAGGCTTTAAATAACTGACACTAAAGGTAGGTTCTGTAGTAGTGTGCATATATTGAAAGTGTTGAAGATGTTCAACATGCAAGACTCAAAGAGAGAGAATTTACCCACATTACATGGAGTTAGCCTCTTTAAAGCCCAATGTCCCAGTTCTTGTGAAGAAAGGGAAGACATGAGTAAGATTCCATATGTTTGACCCTCGCTCCCAGGGGGGTTCTTTAGCATAATGAGTTGTTCCATTGCTCCTTGTCTTATTTAGTGAGGGAAAAGGGCTGATTTCGCTCTGAAATACACCATGACAGCACTTTGCATGCCAATGAAGACTATGAAGAGCATGGAGATGATATTCTAAAAATTCATGAGGTGTGGGAGAGATGATGATACCATAGAAGTGTGGGTGCCCTCGAAATACATGGCATTACCACTGAATGTGGGGGGGCTTAGGATTTACGCCTCTAAAGATCATTGTTGAAGCATTTGAGTTGAAGTTTCCTAGAGGTTTACTAGCACTTCTAGATGGGCTCACTTTTGTAGGGAGAAGTACATGCGTATGAGGGTGTGTAGAGATATCACTTTTTCCCCCACAATCTTCAGTTACGACTAGGAAATCTTATCAATGGAGGATGACTTGAAGGGTATTTCTGAGAGTGTTCTGTATGTTAGATGGATGGTGGGTAGGGGAAGGCTTTCATTTTGGTTTGAAATGTGGTGTTTTTATGTGTTAGCCCTACATGTGAGAAGACTGATGTATATCAACAACATGCTTTTGGTTGTTGACATGTGGTCAGTGGAGGAGGATGACTGAAACATGACTAGTATCACTGATATTCTCCTCCCGAAGGGCATCAATCTCATTTTAGAATCACTACAATTCATTAATGATGAAGAAGACTATTCTGTGTGGAGTCGCTCAACGAGAGGATGCTTCACAGATAGACATAATAAGTACATATTACTAGATTAAGAACCAGGAAGGGGTACTACCTTCTTATATTGTTTGGTTGAAATACGGTATCCCTAGAGACATTTCTCTTGTATGGATACTTCTAAAAAAACCAATTGCTACATGTGACAATACATCTAGATGAATTATCCTTATTGTCTCAAAATGTTGCTGTTATGAATCATCATATGGGGATATGATGGAGCACTTGTTCATCCAAAGTGATCTAGCAACTTTTCTATGTAACCTCACAATGATCTACATCTGGGTGGGTGAGAGTGGTTTGCATACTATATCATCCTGGTTGGTGAAATGTGAAGATGCAAAACCCTAGAGTCGTGTAAAGGTTGGTTGGGGAGATTACTTTTGAGCCTGATTTTCTAGACCATCTAGAGGAGTAGGTGCAAGAGGAAATTCAAAGAGCATGGTTGTAATCCTCAATAAGATTGTAATGAGATTTTGAACATAGCAAATATAAAGATGTATAATAGAAAGTTCAAAAGGTTGGAATATCCATAGTTTCATCAAGCAACCAAAAATCTGGGATTGGGGGAACCGAACCCAATGATTAGGCATTCAGATATTATGAGATGGCACCCTCCAAATATACAAAATCTCATACTTAATATTGTAATTGGTTGAGAGAAGAGGAATCTATGTTACAACTTGAGATGGATTGCTGGTATAATTAGAAGAAGTAATGGTGCTATGGTTCTAGCTTATAGATATCAACATAATGCTATAAATCATGACTATGCTTGCGTGAAAGTATTATTGTGGGTTTAAAAGTGTGTGAGGATGCTAATACGATGGTGAACACCATAGAGTGTAATGAGGAAAGTATGATTGATATGATGAAAGATGATAGGAGCAACCTGTGGAGGGTTACTCCACATGTCAGGGTGATGCATGAAGTTAAGGAGTAATGGGCATGTTTTATGTGGCATGCTCCAAGAGTAGTTAACAGTGTAGCTACAGAGATAGGATGATCAGGTGACCCAAATGTGAATTTGGTGATTTACATGTATCCTCATGCACCGTCTCATCGCGGAATGGGAATGGTCCACCTTGAAGCTTTGGGAACACCTTACATCATGATTTTGTGAACAGATATTGGGGTGGTATAGAGTAGTGTGGAGTCGCAGAGGGTGATGGTTCTTTTATGTTTTTAGAGGGGTTTGGTATGGGTTACATTGGTGCACAGTGGATTAATATTTGTTCGATATGTTGTGTGAATAGATAGGGAGGGTTGAGATTTGTTCACTTTGATGGAAGTGTTGATGTTTTGTTAGTTCTTTGATGGGGAAGGGCTAGATGAATGAAAACTTTTAGTTAACAACAAAAATATTCAATTTAAAAGCATGGTTGAAGTGCACATTCTTTGCAAAATACAAGAGTTGTTGTTTTACAATAGAAAATAATTGATTTACTTGTCTATTTAAACCATTCTTGTATAATGACTAAGTGATGTGAGAAAACAACCTAGGAAACCCTTATATTAACATATGAAGCCACATGGGAATTTGGTTCTAATTGCAAAAATATAAATAGAATAATTTGAAATTTTGGTTGATTAGCCAATAGGAAAAGCTAGGTCATGTTATAATTTCCATCGAGATAGTGAGTTGTTGAGTCATTGCGTCTTTGATTCATTTTCAATGACATATCACCATCTCGCCTAAAGTAAAGTTCGACCAATATGTTGCTGAAATGGGTTTTGAATTGAAAATTTGAGTCATTTGTTAAATACCTACAACTCACCACACTTTTGGTCAAAGTTACAATTCGACCAAAGTGCATCTCTTTAGAAGTATGAGTTTGACTCAGTATGACTCTTGAATACTCAACTAGTTATTGGAATGGGCTTTTACCCCCTGCAATGTTCATATTTCTGTTAGACATTCATCCATAGCCCTCTAGCCTAACAATAATGCAATTCTATAAATAGAAAGCCTATAGTGGAACTCTCAACACGCATGAGATATAGAAGTATAATGATATTAGTTTGATTAGTGAAATCCTTGTTAAGAATCGTTTATTGCTCGACTGATATAAGTTTCTTCTATTCTAGACCTTTTCCAATCACCTACAGAAGCTCAATGGAATTTGTCCTTATTATTTCATTTGTACTTTATTTTGCCTTCCCCATACACATTTTTTGGGTGAAACTAGAGGTTCTCCAGGGTAAGGAAGTGGAAAGTAGGAGTATGCTTTTGAGCAAAGAAAACTTTAAGTGATGATCTTCCAAGGCTAGGTAAATAAAATTGGTGGTGTCATCCCCATGTCCATTAGAAAAGGAGGAGTGGTGGTCTCCTAAGCCTCATGCAAAATGAGAGATTTTGGCAATCTCTCATCTCTAGCAGAAAAGGATGTGTTTCTTGTTTAAGTTTCTCATTTAAAATTTGTGTGATCATTCCCATTTCTTAGTAGAGTTATGTCTCAAAACCTAGTCATTCCAAAAACAACTAGAGATGGAGGTAAGTCATTTCATGCTTAAACCACCCTTAAACAAGTGTGTGCATTATTTTTGACTTCATGTCTAAACCATCCTTAAATAAGTATTTTCATTATTGTTGACTTCCTTCTTCCTTCCATTTCTTGTTGAGTTTGTGTTAAGCATGTTGCATCTAACATGTCTTGTGTTGAAAGTTTTAAGTAAGTCAAAGGGGCCTATTCACTCCCTAGGAACTTTGATTTCATATTCAAGTCAACAACATGTGATTCTCTTACGTAGCTCCCTCCATGACATGAAAAATTACTCATGAGTGCCAAGGTTGAAAACTATGTCTCAATGGGAGTACAGTGCTACTAATACACTCATCTCCAGTCATCTCCCTCCATGACATGACAAATTACTCATGAGTACCAAGGTTGAAAACTATGTCTCAATGGGAGTACAGTGCAACTAATACACTCATCTCCAGTCATCAATGAGATGTTGGATAATCATAAGGTGGATCTTCTTATAAAATATATAGCTTTTTTGAACTTCCAAAGATCCATATGGTGAAACAAAATAAGATCAAAGTGACCTCCAAGACCCATGATGAGTGTTATAAGATCATTGTGCAATCCATTCAAATTAACTAACACACTATTTATGTTAAATAAAATCTTAAACAACATCTTCTAGATACACTTGTCTAGGCATGTCTTTGTCGCCTTATATGGCATCCCCCTATAGTACCAATATTTACATGAACATGTAGATCATCCCCATGTTGTCCTCTAGATTCTTTGAAAACCATGTATCTTTTCCAAGAGCACAAGTATCAACCCATAACTCATAGAATAGCTATCTTTATAACTTCATATTCTTGATAGACTTCAAATTTGACACCAAACAATAGATTATATGACAATATCATGGACTACCACTTCTTTGAGTCCCCTTATGGGTTTCTTGTATTAACTGCGTAGTGTTGACCAAACATTTCAAGGATGTAATCAACACATATCAAGGTGTATGCCTAGATAATAATCTAGATGTACAAGCACTACAAGTGGGTGCATGTTGTCATATGCCTTGGTATTTTACCTACCAAGGGTCCTTCTGTAATTCCTTGAGCTTATTCATGGGTACATTATATATATATATATATATATATATATATATATATATATATATATATATATATATATATATATATTATGTGTGCATGCTTACAATAATTTATTTTATTCATGTTAGGAGTCTAATAACATTGTTATCAAGAATTAATGGCTAAATTATTCTTTTTCTCATCTACATCTTGAATTCATTTTCTGTGTTGCTATAGTGTAAAGATTTGAACTTTTTCCACTTTTATACAAAAGGAATCCTACATATAACCATATCATCCATAAAGTATGTTTGTATAATGGTGAAACAACCTTTTGTGTAATGGTGAAATAGTCTTGCATATACAAACACACCATCACATGTACATGCAAGATTATTAGGGATTTAGTTGCAAGATAAGGAAATGTATGGTCTATGTAATGATGCCCTTCTGACATAGTATGAGAAATAGGATAATCATTCTTTAAGAGAAATTTTTCATGGTTTATAGTTGCTATAAGCCTTCCTTTAGGGACTAAATAAGAAATATATCCCTATTGATCACAATCTATGTGTGAACTAAATCATGAAAATATACATATAAGGGTGAAACACTTATATAATTTGGGGTGCAAGACTATTATATGCAAATTGACAAGTGCATTATCCAATCAAGAGTCTAGCATATTGTTGGATAAAGAATCAAATGCAGAAGAAATAGAACATTTGATCTGGAATGCTAGATACTATCAAAATATTACTTATTATTATATAGCAACTACATGTAAAGCGCATTAGATAATAATTATATTATATACATGAACTCGTGCAATCATTTTCAAATTAAATCGACATGACAAAGTACTTATATTCTCATATAGTTACAATTAAACAAATATATTCAAATAATACTTTATATAAAGTGATGAATTGGTATATCTATCAAAACAAACATAGTGGTTCCAGATTGCTTATCCAAATTTTTTGGATCCAAAATCCTATCAAAATCTATTGAATATCAAATTTTTAATAATTTTCAAATGCAAATACAATCAAATCATGAGGTTTAGGATATCCATTTACATACCTATATAACAACCATGATGGTATATTTGTTTCTTTAACAATTGTCCCCATAAACATCCATGTTGGTCATGATAGTCAGCTTCTCAAACACATTAAGGAGCATATGATCAATCATCATTCTGGCATATGCATTTTAGTTTTACGCTAGTACGAAAATATCTAGAATACAAAGTTTTCTCCAAATAGGTGCACATATATGATGAGAAATACTTCCTTTATTAAGGAACATCCTACATCACATGGATCCTCTTCAACCAATGCCATTTTGGACACGTGGGTCAAAAAATTACCTTGAATATGGAATCAACATTGGGACTCAATTCATAGGACAAAATTGACTTGTGAAAGTCTCATCCCTCACCATGACGAAAACTCACTAAGTGCAAGGATGACGGCCATAAAATCATTCCACATTTTTCTTCACAAAGTCACATCTACAAGTCGAGGTGTTTTTGAATCCAGTAACTTCAATCCAAGAAGGCTAGATGCACTCTCACTTGTGCCTCAAGATAAGGAGAGAAATTTTGTGACAAAATATTTATGTAATTCCAACCATCCACAGACATTACACTACTATGCCGACATGATGTCCTTATTGCCAACAAATTGATCATTGCTTTGGGGGAGCTCTGTCAACCCATGTAATTTTTCTATAGTTATATTGTGACTATGATGAATGATAGTGAAGTATTATAACAACCAGTTTCTCATTAGGTTCCATCAAGAAATTTTCATCCCATGGAATACATGTATCAACAACTATGGACTCATCAAGAGTCTTCCATCATTGCATCCTTCATTAAGGGGCTTCAATCATTGCTCCCAGGATGACCATATGGTTCATTGCAGACATGTAGTCTAGTTCTTGCCACTTGATCCAGCCTTATAGCACACACATTTACACTAGAAAGCATCCCAATATCCATCACCGCCGATTCAAAAATGAGATGTTAGGATTTGAAGGGTATGTTGACACAAACAGTGGTTGTGGAGGTGATAATGGTCTTGAGGAAAGACTGTCAGACAGTGGGGGTGTGGACGGAGAAGGGGTGCTCAAGGATGTGGGATGCATGGAGTTTTGGCGGTGGGAAGCATTCATAACCCCCCTACAACAGTTATCTTGGAGCTTGCGGTGATGGAGAGGATGTCACAAATCGTAACATGATCTGGAGAAGCACAATTGGAGGTGGAAACCAGGGCACTGCTCGGGCACAACATGATGGTCTCCTCGGTTAGGCCCAAACCTAAGTTACTCCAACTACACCTCTGGGACAACAGGTGAATTGATGTAAAACATACACGCGTACATGGAAGTCGACGGCATCCATCCTAGTGGCTAGAACTTCCTCCTTTGCATGGGCTTGAACATACAAGTGTGGAGGTATGGAAAAGCCACCAACAGAAGGGACCCAAGTAAGCTAGTCTCTTACAAATATCACAGATCTTGAAATCAATCTTTGTATTTAAAGATGCAGACATCAAAACTTTAAAGGGGACATTGAGATCCGGGACATCGACGAAACTCTGAGCTTTGAGATTGAATAAGGGATATATTGTGACTTATTGAAGCCATGGTGCTTCACAATCATCCTGAAGGTGTTGGCCTGGGATGTGGGGTTCGTGTTCTTGCATAAATGTGTCAATATGATGTGGAATTTGGTAGGCATGTTTCATTTAATTGATCTTGAGAACACCTATATTTGGGTTCAATTGATGAGGCAATATAACTATATCAAGGTACTCAGTTGATGTCCATGGCCCATTATGGGGTCATACTTGAGCACCCAAACTTTGGATCATGGTTTTGTCCCCTCCAAGGGAAACCCTAAATTCATTGTGGCTTGGGTTAGAATACCAAACCTCTCAATTTTCCTGTATCATATGAGATTTCTTGTGGAAATTGGAGATTGCATCGACAAGAGGGTTAGAGTGGATACCAACACAGCTTTAAAAAGATGAGGCAAGTTTGTTTGTATAGCAGTGAAGATTGACACTCATAAGTCGTAGGTTCCGGCTATTATTGTGTATGGGGGACGTATAACCTGGAGTATGAGAACATGCATGTGATTTGTATGTTTTATGGGAGCATGAGACACAATGAGGCCGTGTGAAAAGCTCAAAAGGAAGCGATATTGGCTCAACAACAGGCAATGGCAGATGGATCACAAGTTGTATCACTGGATGTACCACCCCAAGGAGAATGTACTAAGTCTATGCATGCCCTTTCCATTGAAGGTAGAGATGTCTGCAAGGGACACCACGCATAGGTGTCGAAATAGTAAGCAAGTTTAGTCAGTTGAATATGGAGTAGGATACCAAGTTAGATAGCAAGGCATTGAAGGCCACACGACTACTATTGATCGACAGAGACAGCCATTGTGGGGGATACACAACTTGTAGGAATGGGAACATTGAGGACAAAACGATAACAGGAAGTCGATCAGTAAGGAAAATCAACATACTACCACCAAGATCCATGAAGAGGACACAGTAGTGGTCACTGGCATCAGCAACCCATGGATTTTTGCTTTGGGTCTTCCTCAAGGCTGGCGGGTGAGGTCAGAAACCCATCGTCCACACAACCTTTACGGGTGTGAATGTAGCCATCCACCTCGACAGCCAAAATATTTATTCAGTTATGGATGTGACAGAGGCTGTGTCTAGAAAGAGAGGTCGGAAGGTCGATTACCACATGTCGGAGAAGACTGGTGAAAGGGACGAGGAACCAGAGTCTCACCAGCCCTTAGTGATTAGATGATTAGTGGTGTGTGGAATGTACGTAAGGCATTTGTTCAGTAGATATCCAAAATACAACCAGAGATTATTAAAGATCCTATGAAATTAATATCTTGGTGATTGTGGAGCCACACACAAGTGGTGTTGTGGTAGATTCTATACTCCAACAACTTGATTATGATGCCTCACATCATATAGAGGTGAAGGGATTCTCCAGTGGAATTTGGGTTCTGTGGAAGAAGCGGATTGGATAAGTAGAAGTCCTCACCTTGCACAAGTTTGTTCAATGCTTGATCAACAACAGCATCTTAATTACTATCCTGTGTGCGAGCACAAAACAAATCAAGTGTGCTCTAGAGTCACCTAAGCATGATAGTTGATGTGTCAAACTTGTCGTGGCTAGTGCTTGAAAATTTCAACGCGATCCACAAGCCTTCTAAAAATATTGGGAGTGATAAGATCTAGATGAGTAGCTAAGAAAAAGTTTGTTGAAGCTTTACAGCAAATGGGTCTGGAAGACCTTGGATTTTTGGAATTGAGGATGATTTTTAGTACAGGCATCCTTTAGGAGAGGTTGAATCTAGATACAGCTAACCTAGAATGGGTTAGAAGATACCTAACACACAAGTTGAGGGTTTTTCGAGAGTATCATCTGACCATGCACCATTCCTAGCTAGAACTCAGTCTAAAAATTTGAGTTTGGGAATTCCACTTGAAGACTTGTGCTTATTGGATGAATCAGGTCTTGTTCATTCCTTTTCTTCAACGTTTGTGGAACGAAGATGTGAATTTCCCTATAACAGCCGAGGAGTTTATCCATTAAGCAGACCCCTGGGAGCGAGAGTAACGCAAGAAAGAACAGAAGATAAAGGAAAGGCTATTGCGATGCATCACCCGAAATCAAAAGATCATGGGATGGCAGTTTGACCCTAATCTAGATGAGGAAACTACCAACTTATAAGTTAAGTGCCTAGAGATACTACATAATGAGGAGGCAGACTGGAAACAAAAATCTCGATGCAAAATGAGATATTTCCTAGCATTAAGAAAGGAGAAATGGAGGAAGAATGTCATCTCAAAACTGAAGAATAAGTCAGCATCTTATTTGAAAACATTTCGTAAGGATTTTCACAGGGAAGGGGATTGGAATTTTGTAACTCATGTTGCAGGATACCCTGGCACCTTTCCACCGATCCATCCCCACAATATGGCTCATTGGGACGCAACCCCGACTGAGTAGGAAATTTGGGTAGTCTTGTTTAAAATGAACCCAATGAAAGTATATGGCCCCAACAGCATTGACGTCGGCTTTCTCCACACAAAAAAGATGAAAATGGGGAAATCATTTGTCTAACTATTAATAAGTGTTTTGCATGTGTGCTTGTGCCAACAGTTATGGCGTGGTCCACCCTCGTGTTTATTCCCAAAACCAATACGCCTAAGAATTGCAACCACGTTAGGTTGATAGCACTAAACAATACCAGCATTAAAGTGTTGTCGAAGATAGTTGTCAAAAAATTAATCCTTGCCTGGAGGCCTGGATTTTGACCTACCAAAGCAGGTTTATGTCTGGGAGACACATATCAGACAACATAATCATGGTGTAGGAGATCATACACTCAATAAGGACAAGGATCAGTGGACAACACTGCACGGCGGTGAAGCCAGATCTAGACAAAGTGCATGATAGGATGAGCAGGGCTTACATTCACGATACTCTGAAGTGTACTACTACCTAGATAACTTGATTCAACTCATTATGAATATTATTACTTATGGTGAAATAGAATTTGCTTGGGATGGAGATACACTTCTTGTGTCCAAAGCCTCAAGAGGGGTTTGGCAGGGTGACTCAGTTGTCCCCTTATGTCTTTGTTATGTGTCTAGAGTGATTGAGTCAATCTATCACCATGGAAGAGGTTGAATATAGGTGGAAACCGTTGAATGTCACAAGGAGAGGATCGAAAGTCTCTCATGTATGCTTTACATATGACATCATTCTATTTGGTGATGTTTCAAACCCAGCAGGCATGAGTTATGTTAAAATGCCATGATAGTTTGGTAATGTGTCAAGCTAAACCATCTCAATAGAGAAATCTGTGATGTTCTTTTTCAAGAACACACCCAGTGCATTGAGAAGGAGAGTCAGTAGAAGACTGGGAGTTGCATAGACCTCAAACCTAGGTAGGCACATGGGTGTCCTAATCCTTCACTGCAGGGCTAATAAAGGACTCTATTTGTCTACTTTTAACCATGATTGGTAACAAGACTCCTTTGTTGCTCATGTGACCTTGGCAAGGTCAATCCTCAATTTTATGCCTACCTACATAATCCAGATTACACAGCTCGCAGAAGTTGTGTGGAGATGGATCTAGTCAGCTAGAGATTTAATTGGGGCAATGGAGACAAGCAGAGAAAGATGAACACCATATATTGATGAAAAATCACTACAGAGAAGAAGGAAGGGGGGTTAAACATCAGGCACACCCACACACAGAATGACATCCTGCTTGCCAGGTCAATATGTAACTTTGTTATGCACAAGGACATCCACTTGAGGCGAGTCATGATGGCTAAGTATTGCCATTTGAAAAATAGGGGGTTCCTGACGGGGTCAAGACTATGGAGATTCATACTCAAGAATGAAACTAACATGTCTCAAATTCAATGGATGTGACATCCGAAAGGGGAATTCAACATGTGCTTGGTCTGATGCTTGGGTACAAGGATCTTAACCGTCGGCGCTCAATGAAGGCAGATCTATCTCGACTGAATAGTGCGACTTGCAGGTGGTTTCCAAGATCATTGATAAGTCACAGGATTTCAAGTATATACATTCCTGGTTTGATGACAGGACCGCGAACCAAATTTTGGGTATGGCCCCACCCCACCCATAGGCTATCCAAGACTTGTGGTAATTCAAAGATTCAGCACATGGACAATTCTCTTCCAAAGCCATCTATGACAAATCTAATGAAAGCAGTGTGGAAACCAGTATCAAGATGTTGGCCCAGACTATGGAAACTGAAAGTATCACAAGTCACCAAAATATTCTTATGGAAGTCACTTCATAATGGCTTCATGACTAATGTTGCAAAGGCAACTCGTGGACTGACTTCTAATGCGAGTTGTTACAGATGTGGTCTGTATGATGAAAATATTTTACATGTACTCAAAGATTGTAGTGAGGCATATGCACTTTAAGAGAAACTATTTCGACTGACTATAGAGAATGGTCAAAGCCTTGGCCAGTGGTTCTCACAAAGCTTGAAGCAAACTAGAAGTTTTAGCAATAAGACTGCTTGGTTTGCCATCACCACAGAGACAGCCTGGAAGACCCGCAATGAATTCATCTTTCACTCTTCAATCATTCATCCGTCAACCACTGCTCGGTTGGTGGCTAGACAGATAAGATCTTGTGAGTAGGCTTTTGCAACTTGTACTACTTAAACAAATAGGCATGTAGTTGCCTTATGTTGGGAAAAAAAAACTAAAGGAGCCCTCAATTAGAATGTGGATGGAGCTATTCTAAAAAGAGCCAATACCGTATGCATCCAACTTTGTGCTTAGGTACCATAGAGGATATTGGTCCGTGGTGGCACTAACATGGTAGATACCATGAATGTTGTACATGTTGAGTCGATAGCTATTATCACAGGAGAGAAAGCAACTATAGAAGATCCTTGGGAGATCATTGTGGAATCCCACAACCGCATGGTGTGCTTGTTGGTAAACGAGATGGAGTGTCCCGATAAATACCTTAGTGCAATCGGATGCTTTTGGCAAGTTAGTAGAATCAAAACTAATTTAAGGGTACTCTATGTAAATAGGAGAGTTAATTCCTTAGCTGATGGGTTGACAAAATGGGCCACTAAGCCTTGCAGGTAGCTGACATCTGGGATGTTTGTCCGTGCTCTTCTCTGAGAAACTAAGAGATGAGACGAGAACTCAAGTTGTAGACATATTTACCTTTAGTTCGTCTCCAACCCAAGGGTAGGATGAATAAGACACCCTAGTGGTAGTTCTCAAAAGAAAAATAATCCATCACTGCCAAGTGCAATGTCACCAACGTGGGGTTTATGCCTTTGGTGAAGCACCTCACAAATGATAAGTCGGCCCTATGGTTTCCAAATGGATGGCAATGAAATGTGCAGAATTAGACCTTCAAAGCCAAGTAGTGCATGAACATCTTCACTCTTCACTTCACCACCTAGGTCCTTAAATTGAAGGAACTCTCACAAACTGAGGTCATGTAGAAACTTCTTAACCTACTTATTGCTTTGACCACTTCATCCTAAACTCGAAGGCAAGATGTCTCTTAGTAGGGTAAATGGTGAGGAATTACCACACCCAGGCAACCCGCTAACAATTGAGGAAGCTGAAGGCACAGCCCAACCTGAGCCTACAACTATGTCCGCTGCAACAATGGAGGCAACCAGTGGCCAAGGAAGTAGTGCAACATCACTAGAGAAGGATATTGATCGATGAAATATATTGTACATAAAAAGTGTGAGCCAATTGGGGACGTGATGATGGCAGTGTATAAAGCCATCGAATTGACTGCATATGCACTTCAAAGTTAATGCAAAGCACATTAATTCTCTTCATTTCGCCTTCATTACTCTTGCTTCTTTTCTAGTTACCTACATGCTTGACCAAACTGCTGCGTGAGGCACGCACCACATTTCCCGTCCATCAACAAATATGGACAAAGTGGATCACGGCAACAAACATTTGGAACACATAACAAAGCTTCGGTCGAAAAAGCCGAAGGGAAATTGATGGAAGATCCTGAATTGTTTAAATTTAGGCTAGGAAAAAAAAGTTCGGTCGCCGATAGGCTAGGAAAATGAAATGCTCAAATTGTATTCATTGATAGCCAATGTCAGTTTAGACAACAGAATCCAACAGCTATACTGCCGGAGGATTCGTCTCTAGGACTTTGTACTTGTGGATCCAAACTCCAAGCGATTCTTCAGGGCGATTTTCACATAAGAAATCATGCTAAAAACCTATTTCACTTCCGGAATAAAAGCAGGTATGTGACACAAGCTCTTGGTTCCAAACCATTTTCAGTTTACTGCATGAAAACGAAAAATATGACTGCAACTAGTTAAAAATCAGTTTCATCCTGTCTTATGCAAGACAATCTACAGGAACTTTACCGGAGCAGCTTTGCGAACCAATGCTGCAGCTTCCGATTAAAGAAGAATATGCTTACAGGTAAAGTAACACCATGCTTCCTTTTTACCAAGAAAATGTAGAGCTAGAAGATATTAGAAAAGCCCTTCAGCAAAATAACATTATTAGTAAAGGGGTATTTCTCCAATCTGTCCCTTGGGAGTCCCCTAGATCATGTACATCAAGTTTCTCCTCATATAGAATTGAACGAGATATGAGAACAAAAAATAAGGCATGCTAAAGAAGATGAAGGACGTGTTTCTCCCTCATGTTAACCTAACAAGTTTTTTTTTTTTTTTACTATCAAAGGAAAAATAATAGTGGAACTAGAACTGTACATTTACAAATCATTATTCTAGAATTAAAACTAGATAGTCATCAATCAACCTCTAGAACCACTTTACCAGGAATTATCCTCTTATCCTTGGCTTCGTGTGCCTCTCTTACTTGAGTAACAGGGAATACCTTCTCCACAGGTATCTTCAATTTTCCAGTTTCTGAAAGTCGGCGAATTTCATCCAAACCTTCTACGTCAGCTCTCATATATGTCCACCAATATTCTAAACAAATGTTAAAATACAACATCAAAATTTGTTTGAATTACAGCATTACACTCGTAAGATGATCATTTATAAATACACACCGATGACAGAATGACACCGGATTTCTATTTTTAGTAAATACCTAGCCTACCACAACTAGATAACATGTTATTCACCCACTTTCAATTGGAACATCAAATAAGTCACCATATTTAGTTTGGCAGATGCTAGATAGCTATAAGGTTAGGTGCTGAGCTATTAACGATAGAGAAAGTTAAAAATAAAAGAAACTGCAATGTGCTAAAATAACCTGGTATTTACTAGTTTACTAAAGTAAAATAAATAGATATCTCAAAAGGAACTCATAATCCCTCTGCATAAAATCTTGCAGCGACGATTCACGAAGTGCAAAAAAATAACCATGCAATATAAAACCTGAAACGGCTTAAGAAGTGTTACATGTGGAACATGGTCATTTATTGCATAGGAATTGACATTTCTTAAATTTAGAAGTATATAGAAAAATGACAGATTGTAAAGAGCCTTTAATTTTGAAGAACTTATTCCGAATATATCTACAAGTTATCCTAAAATAAAAATGTGTCCAAGAATAAGATCAGTTGATCGAGTATGATAGTGTGTAGTATTATGGGCCGGTGCTAGTACCCACAAGTCGTTGAGCGCAACTAAAGCTTGTTTGTGTGTATGGAAGCACAGTGCATCCATCAAATAGAATGCTTGTCTTTTTTTCTTCTAAGCATTGATAGCCATCATAGTTTAAAATGTCTATTCCAACGCAGGTTCCGATAGTCCATAAACAGAAATGTAAAGAAATTTTGACGATTCCGCTCCTATCGAAACAAGATTTCTACACAAATTTTGATGATTTTGACGATCAAATAAAGTTAGTCATGAAATTTCACCTAGATGATCTATATACATTAATACACCTAATTATGCAATAACAATAATATATGTTGGTATAGGGTGAGGGGCTCCTAGAAGTGAGTGAAAAGATACAAAACTGTTTCAATCGGGATTTTGGTTATGCAATGTGTGTATGTATATATATATCTAGAGAGAGAGAGAGAGAGTCAGGCTAGAATACACTCGAGTGTATTCGGAGCAGAATACACTCAAGTAGTTTTTCATGATGCAATATTTTTTTCAAAAATCTAATCCGTTGATCTTCTTAAACATCTTGTGAATAGCTCATACGCAAAATTTGAGCACATTTAGACATTTATAGGTGTCATGTTATAAAGACCGCAAAAATTATGCATTTCAAATTAGTTTCGTGCGTCGATTTTGTTGCCCTTGGATGAGTGACTTACACTCATCCAAATGGGCTCAAAATTTGTATGTAGCCTAATTATAGTATGACGGTGAAGATCAATGGTTTACATTTTTCAAAAAATAGTCTTGATATGCAAACACACTTGAGTGTATTCGTGTGATCTGTACACTCGAGTGTATTCTAGTCTGACTATATATATATATATATATATATAGAGAGAGAGAGAGAGAGGCTAGAATACACTCGAGTGTATCTGAAGCACAATACACTCAAATATTTTTCATGATATAATATTTTTAAAAAAAAATCTAATCCGTTAATCTTCTTAAACATCTTGTGAATAGGTCATATAAAAAATTTGAGCTCTTTTGGACATTTATAGGTCATGTTATAAAGACCACAAAAATCAAAGATTTCAAATTAGTTTCGTGTGTCGATTTTGTTGCCCTCGGATAAGTGACTTACACTCATTCAAATGGGCTCAAAGTTTGTGTAGCCTGATTATAGTATGACAATGAAGATCAATGATTTACATTTTGCCAAAAAAGTAGTCTTGATATACAAACACCACTTAAGTGTATCGTGCGATATGTACACTTGAGTGTATTCTAGCCTGACTCTCTCTCTCTCTCTCTCTATATATATATATATATAGAGAGAGAGAGAGAGAGTCAGGATAGAATACACTCGAGTGTACAAATCGCACGGTACACTCGAGTGTACATATCTCTCTCTCTCTCTCTCTCTCTCTCTATATATATATATATATATATATATAGAGAGAGAGAGAGAGAGTCACGCTAGAATACACTCGAGTGTACAAATCGCACGGTACACTCAAGTGGTGTTCACATATCTAGACCCCATGTTATGTCTACAAGAGGACGAGGAGTGTAGAGTGCTTCTCCATCACCGTTGTCGCCATCGTCCATGGCCATTCAATGCCATCATATGTGGTCACCTTTACTCTTACCACCATCTCCCAAGGCCATCACCACTTCCACTGGTATGACTCCATTATAAACTTCCTGCCACCAAGGTGGGACCTCCTCCAGGGATCATATGTTGGGTGGTAGCGAGGAGCAACATCAGACTATCCATGCCCAAATTAGGAGGTTGTTTAATCCTTGTTCCTAGTAAGCTAGATTTTCTCATGGGTTGGGCTCATACATCTTGAAAAGGAGGCAGGTGGATAAGAGCCAGAAATCAATTATCAAAATGGCTCATAGCTAGCAGGTAGTGAGAAGAGAAACAGAACAAGTTCCCTTCCATCACTTTGTTTCTGGTAAAAGTCAGATACGATGTCAAAGGATCGTAAAAATTCATCTTGTGCCATAATCAGCAGAATTTGTCATAAGGAGTGCCAAAGGTGGATGAGTCTGCCAACTGCAGAGGCTTTGATCCACTTATGGAGCTTAAAAATGAGAAGCATCTTCTTTGGGAGAATATGTTTGGCAAAGATGATCCCAAGATCCTATTTTAGTAGCAATAAAGATGAGGTTGCAACCAATAGATTGCTCAATATCGTTGGGAACCTACGAAAGAACTTGACAATCCTTCTCATCGCATGACGCCCTCTTATTGTGATCAACTTCGTCTTTCTTAGCATGGCACTTTAGTGGTGCTTCAATCAATTGTTGGTGTGGGCATGGATCCATAAGGAGCACGTCAAAGTAACACATTGATCGGTGTTGTTGAAGCCATCATGGCATGTCAAAGAAGCAATAATAAAGCAGGCAAGGAGGGAGAAGCCAAAAACGTATAGCACATATATGTAAATCTAGATAACGCATCAGGTAAAAACCAAAAACATGGAAATAATATATGAGCAATTTATGGCAAAGACATGTGGAGGCATGTAGTTGGAAGACATAGAACAGACCACATCAACTGTAGGCGATAAGGGATCGGAATAGATCTCACACGAGAGCCAAGAAAGACGAAATAGGAATAATGAAAGAGTAAAGAGTTGGGGAACGATAAAGGAGCAACAATAGGTAGATTTTAAGAATGAAGGCAAGAAGAGGGGTGGGCAATGGTAGCAGTTGGCAGCAGTGGAGCAAGAAGGGGGAGATAGGGTGATGTCTAGGAGAGGGGTGGCAACATGTCACTTCTAGGTTCGGCGGAGTAATCGGTGGTGAGCGTATGGGAGGGGCAACGACTGGAAGAAGTGGTTTGTGGCAGCTTAAAGGGGGAGGGGGCAGGGGCGTTGGGAGGCATGGTGGCGGAAGCTGGAGTAAGAAGGATGATGGTGGGGATATGACTGTCGGGCAAGGAGACACGGAGAGCAAGGGGGAGGTAATCTTGCTTTGATACCAAGTAGAAGGGATTTTAGTTTTATTGTCTTTTTAAGAAGAACAATCTACTTAATTATAATAGTTGGAGGTGTGAAGCCAAATTACATGGTTAGGAGGCAAATGGTAACATAAGAAGTAATTACATGTAGGAGAACTAAACAAGGGGTCAGAAATACCTCTCTCAACAAAGCTCAAACACAATTCTAACCAACTAGTTGTCTTTGTTACTCACTAATACAGTATATACACTTAAAAAAATCATATACAGGTGTATCGTCCTCTAATTAAGAAAAAAGACCTGACCCGAGCAAGCTCTAGCAAATTCAAAGGTGACATGATGGTACTTTCAAAGGTGGAAATGGCAATGATGCCAACTTAGAGAAAAGAAGCACCCAATAAAGATCACACATGGAAGACACCACTGAATGCAGAGAAGGAAAATCAAACAACAAGACACCGACCTTCAAAGATTCTGCAAAAGCCTATCCATGGATCTATAGAAGACAATATGAATTAGGAGGACACTCATACCAACAGGGAGGGGAATTACCCAAACCTTAGAATCTTGGTCAGAGCCATGGAGATTGCTACCAAAGTCTGGAGCTACATAGATTGTTAAAAGTAAAAGGAGATATTAGTTCATGGAATATAGGCATGTCTATAAGCCCATATAAGTCACAGTCCATTAAGTTAGTCGGTCCATTAGGTACCCGCCATGTCAGGGTTTATATCCACCTCTCTGATGTATAGGAGAGGGTTTCTCTCGTATCAAACGAATCATAAGACATCGTGAATATATTTTCTATATTTTCTTTCCACATACTTTCCCGTTAACATAGACATTGTTGAAATATTTTGATACACAAATGTTATGGTCTTGTGAAGGCAATAAAGGCTATGCAAAAACTAACTAATCCCTTTGGTGTGATTGATCAAGAAGATGATTGATGCACCATCCAGGCAACCAATGACGTAGACTATCATTACGTTATGTGTGATGGATGATGGACTATATTTGGTTGGTATTCAATGGTACACTCATGGGGATCAAGAATTGACTCCCAATATATTTATGTAGATCCTATTGCTTGGATGTGCTTCTCTAATATCCCAATTGAATTGTTGGTGAAGAATAGAAAAAAGAGTTTTCTCTTTAAGAATGGATGAAGGTTGGTGATTTATAAGAAAGCGGGTGGTCATAATAGTCAAACCAAAATCATTTGGGTAAGTGAGCTTGAATGGCCAAAGATCAAGTAATGTCAAGAAGATGTTGATTTTTTACATTCAGCAATGTCATTTTGTTACGGCGTGTGAGCACATAATCATTGATGAATCATGTAGATGTTGCAACATGTAGAAGACACAGTGCCTTGAATATATCCAAGGGTGTTGTTGGTCTGAAGAGATTTAATACGCAAGCCGTAATGGAGTGAGATCATTTTATGGAAAGCTTTAATGAGAGGAAAAACATCTTCTTGAGTTTTAATTAAATACAAACAAGTCATGCGGGAAAAACCATCAATAAAGGCCAAAAAATATGTAACAAATATGTAACAGTATAAGCAATAGTATGAAATGGGTTGCAAACATCAGGATGCATAAAAGAAAAAAAGATCATAGATTTCTTATGAGTTCGAGCAGGAAAAGAATTGCAATGGCGTTTTCCTAACTAGCATACCTCATAAGGAAGTGAAAAGAGGGAAGAACAAAAGGGCATAGAACATTACATTTATTCAAAGAAAGATGAACAAAATGATAGTGATGATGTACAGGTGTGCTGGTAACAAGGGCAATAGATTGTGACGTCATACATGTGAAGAGGTAGTAGAGGTCACTACAACAGAGCCTCATCTAATCATCCTCAAATCATGCATAAAAATCCAGATTGACCAAAAGAGAGAGAGCATTTACGGCAATCAACAAGTATTGCTATAAAAAGTAGATTATGGGGAAAAATTGGGGACATAATGTATGGAAGGCACTGCAATGGTGGATGTGAGAGAATCGGAGCCATTATGTGTGATAGCTAAGCCTATCCATTTCCTAGCGTGATAGAGGCATGAAAAATGTGGCGATTAGAGGTGGTGAGAAGGTGTTATATACCAATCAGGGCGGGTGCAACAACGAGATGAGCTAATGAAGAACATGCAAGAAATATTACCGAAGAATCACCAGTGGAGTAGTTGCAGTTTGTAGAGTAGGCAGAGGTGGTGCTAAGTAGCTGGCATCGGGTGGTAAAGATCCAGATTGATCGGCAACACACAGGAGATGTTCATACTCATCATTGGTGAAAGCGAGAAGTGAAGGAGTACGATCACCAATTGTAGTAGAGGAGCAATTGTTCATGGGTCAAATGAGCAAACCTCAACCTCAATCATGACTGAGTCAGGTTGTCTTCTTAGTACAAAAATCTTCTTTGATGTGACCAAAGCATTGACATTAAGCACGTCAAGGACGTTGTCCATATCTCTGTCTACAAGTTGCTTTAACAAGTGCGATTTGGGCCTCTGAGGGCTATACCGACATGGCGTTAGATGATTACATATCAAATTCGAAGAGAAGCGCATAGGCTTGCTCCATGGAGGGTAAGGGGTTCCACCTAGGAGCACCTAAGAAGGATGAAGTCAGTCATAATTTGGCCTAAAAGAATAGCATCTCACTTTTTGGTGACATCTGCCAATATCGTGGGAGAGAAGTAATTAAATCAATTAGTCGAGGCCTTCATGGTGTCATATTAGATATCAAGAGGTAGGTTTCTAGGTACTTCGAGAAGAGTTTGTCCATAATATATATAGGCGGAGACAATTTTGTTCCTAAGTGTAGAACTTCATTTTGTCCTACATATCTTTTGGTGTTATAATGAAATCTATTATATGACGATTTGAGGCTCCAGGTTGACACAGAGCTAGTAAAGAATTTGGTTGTTGGTAGCCAGGGTGGGATCATCCTCCGATTTGGCTGGTATAGCGTCGATGGAATACTTGAGCTTGGTGCGAGAATCAACAAATGTTTAGTCAACATCCATCAAGAGCAAGTAATTGCTACCATTCAATTTGACAACCGATATGGTAGACAAGTCATTATAAATGATTGTAGAGGTCGGAGCGGCTTTATCCGCACACATTATAACATATAGAAATTACCAAGATGTAGTGCAGCAATAGAGAATGGCATGCTACCAGAGTGTGAACACAATAGATGAACTAAGTACACCAGTAGCGGTATCAAAAGAAGCACAGTACAAAAAGAACATAGAGAAAGTGTTGCTAGAAGAGATCACTCTGTAGGAGTGAAACACAAGAATATTGTTGTTGTTATATTATAACATGATCCTAATTAGAAGATGAAGTAGTCACCCATGGGTTTGGGGAACCACATCAGTAGGAAAGAACAAAGTAGTAGCCCCTTTGTTTGTTTTGTTGTTTTACAAAAGAGTAGACTTGTAAATGGACATCTGAGATCCACATGATTTAATTCGTATTCACATCCAAAATGAGGAAAAAAATTCAAATTCATAATCCGTCAGATCGGATTCGGAATATCAAATATGATATCTGGATAGTCTCTGATCGGATTTTAGATATTATACTATCCACTCCGAGAATTATCTGTATCCGAATAAAAATATGTGGTAGATATACATACACATGAAACATAGGGGTGGTACCTGGACAGACTATTTGACTATTTGCTGTAACACCATCCCCTGTTCACGCTCTAATGCAGTCGTTGCACTACTCCTTATAACGCACAATTATCTTTATATCTATAACCTAGATATAAATACCCCCACTCACTCAGCTCATGGATGGCTCCCCTCACTCCTCCCTCTTTTTATCTGTACCTAGTGACAAACCCTAGCGGCTAGACGACCATTCATCTAGTATAAGCAACCAGATCCATGTGTTTCCAATGGCCTATGTGTGTGGCTGGTGTAGCGAGACGGTCTCCAGTAGACACGCGCATCTTCAAGCAAGGCCAAAGTTCGACAACTGCGATCAGAGCTGGTATCATTGAGCAAGCAAATATCATAGTTTTAAAAAGCGGTGTGTTGTACGTTCAAAGTGGTCACTAAATAGAGTATATGCGGTATGCGAAAGTATAAGCGGTTTTGGATTTTTCATAGTTTTTTGTTATTATATCTATATAAATATACAGTATGCATACAATTACATATTTAATTTGTAGAATTACATATTTTAGATGCAATCATGCAAATATGCAACCAAACACAACTCATATATATACAAATATGCAATAATGAGCTAAATATAAAAACAACAGCCATATATGAATATAATGTAAAAAAAAGAGGAAATGGAAGCAGAATGAAGACTGAATGTAGGTGGTGGTTTTAGTTAGAAGAAGAATAGGGGATGAATTGCCAGCTTAGCAGTTTTAAGTGTTTGACCATTCAAAATTTGGGGATTAATGGGCCTTATATGTGGCTATACGGCCCTATATGCGGTCATGGTCCATTTTAGGCACTGATTTCCTATATGTGGTTCAGTCAAGGGTCCAAACTGCATATGCGGCCGCATGAACCATCTTTTGTAACACTGGCAAATATCATATGAGCCAATATCAATGGAGGTCCAAGCGTCATTCATCAAAAATTATTTTGTGGCTGGAGGCTGCAGTAAAAGATTCTGTCTGTCGATTTCGCAAACGAGTACTTTTTATCCATCTCGACAACCTCTCATTTTCTCTTATCAACTCCAGGTCCGCTCCCTACATCTGATCTTTTAATTGTTTTCTATACAATCACTGAACACAAGATCCGTTTTGTATTTGTTATCCTTTTCTCGTTTGGGTTCAGATCACTAAACAAGCAGATCAAAGATTTGATTTTTTTAGTTGTCACTACTGATCATTGATTTTTCTCTCTTACTTAAAACTGGAGTTTTTTTTTTCTAGTACAGTTCATGCTTTTGTACCTATTGTGGCTCATATACCCGCCAATCCTGTTGCGGAAACATTGTTCCTACAACTAAGACCAGTCCAGTAGTACTTGGTAATTGGTTACTCTAATCTTAACATGGCTTAACGTTTCTATTTGCTCTTACCATGAATTTTTGTATTGTGTTTGTGTATAACTGTATATTCATGACATGAAACAGGTAATCTTACCAAAGTTTCTATATTATTGCAGGTAGTTAAATTCAACTTTCTGAAAATTCTGGAGCATCTAGTTGGACGAAGACTAAACTTTTGATCTCAATCAAAATTCTGCATTTCTAGAAGACAAGCTGACCCATGTTTTGGTTAACTGGTTGTTTACCTACTGATATCGATCATTCAATGTTTGTAAATATGTGTTTTGTAGTTTTGAATCATGTACCTTTTTACTGACCTTGCGAAGGGTTACAATGGAAAAAAATTGTAAATGAAAAATTTAAGTAAAGGCTCTATATTTGTCCTTTGTTAATATGTCTTTACTTACTGTCATGTTATTTTACTTTTCTATTTGGACCTATATGTAATTGTTCCACTAATATATATATATCAGGGTACACACATTGTGTAACCCTACGCTTCCTCAATTTGTTGTCTCATGGTACCAAACCAGGTTTAGATCCGGAGAGCCACCTCTCCTTCTCTCCCTCCCTCCCTCCCTTTCTCTCTCCCACCCCCCTACCCCGCCGGCCGGGCCGCCGGGTAGCCCCAGCAGCGTGGGCGCCAGCCACCGCGTCAGGCGCCGCCGCTGCCGGGCTAGGCCCTGCCCGGGCGCTGTCGGTGCTGCTCACCGCAGCTCGCTCCCGTGGCGTGATCTACTCATAGCCACCCTCCGATCCGCCGGTTCCCGGACACTGGTCTGAAGGTTCGTCTTCGGGTCCGCTTCCTGCTTGCCCGTGTAGGCTTTTGAGCCACCGGGTTTTTTGTTGCGCCTCGGCGTAGCCCGTATGTAGTTGATCCGTCCAGTCTTTCCACTGTGCCTACTGCCGCCTAGCTGAGGAACTAAGCGGTCATTTTCTGCCTGTGCCTGTTTGTTTTTCTCACTGTCGGTGATTGGTGCTCTGCTTGTTATGGCATCTTCACATGAGGATCTGCGTCGTCAGGTTATTACTGTTAAGCTGGATGGGCGAAACTACCAGCACTAGGTCTGTTCTATGCAGATTTATGTTAAATCTCAAGGGAAACTGTCGCATTTGACGTGTGATCCGCCTCCTATGCCTGCTACCAATGCCGACTCCAAGGATGTCAAAGCGTATGATGACTGGGTCAAAGATGATTCTACTGTGATGACCTGGATTCTCAATAGCAGTGAGACAAAAATCAGTGTCACCTTACTATATCTGCCTACAGCAAAGCAGATGTGGGATCAGCTTGTTAGTACTTACTCTCACAGCCAGAATCCGAAGAAAGTCTTTGATATCAACAAGCAACTGAGCCATCTACACTTCTCGGGATCTGATCTTACTGACTATTTTTCTGCCTTCAAGGGACTCTGGGGAGAATTGGAGGCCTACCATCCCTTGTCTACTGACTTGGCTACCATGCAACGTCAACGCTAGGAGTTGCAGGTAGTTCAGTTCCTGTGTGGGTTACCTGAATCATATGTTGGGGTTGTGGATCAGATTCTTGCCAGTGATCCACTACCTACTTTACAGAGTGCCTTTCAGCGTCTGCCGTCATCCTCATCTGAGTCACCTTTTGATATCGGCAATACTACTGCTCTTGCTGCTATGTCCGGCTGAGGTCGTGGTCGCTCTCATGAAACTCGTCCTCCTCTTGGTGCTGGAAGGGGGAGGAGTTCTTCTGGACGCGGAGCACCTTCTGGTCCTCCCAACGCTGCTTGCCCTCAGACTGGTCAGCGGTTCTACAGCTTTTGTGGCCGGTCTAATCGTATTGAAGAAAAACGTTGGGAGAAATATGGAAAGCCTGTCTGGGCTAATGCAGCTTTTGATGCCCATGCTACCTCTGAGGTAGTGTCACAGCCTACTGCCACTGATGCATCCAGTTCTACTACTGCTGACTTCATCCGTTCTGAGGTGGAGCGTCTACTGCTAGAGCGTACTGGATCATCCTCTGGAGCTGCCACTGGAGCTCATGCTGCTACATATTCTGGTTGTAATACTGCTTTCATCAGTGCCCCCTAGCCTAGTACTGGTAATAAAAAATGGGTGATTGATTCGGGTGCATCATCTCATATATCTGGAAATCGGTCCTTGTTTAAAACCTTATCTAGACCGGTCTCTAATTCTTCTGTTATGCTTGCGGATGGCTCCAAGACTGTTGTAGCTGGGGTTGGAGACATAATCTCTCAATTTTTGTTAAAATCTGCTCTATATGTGCCTCGATTTCCACTGAACTTATTATATGTTAGCAAAATTGTATGTAGCTTGAACTGCAGTCTCACATTCATTCCTGGTACTTGTACTTTTTAGGACCTTCGCACGAGGATGAAGATTGGTGGGGGGCATGAAGGACCTGATGGCCTATATTATTTGGATGAATTGAAAAAGACTGACAACTTGGCGCTAGCTTCAGCTCTATCTTCTTCAGTTTCAGCTTTGCAGTGGCACTACAGACTTGGACACCCATCTTCTGAAAAATTAAAGCATGTTATCTCTGGTGTAGGAACGCACGGTTTTCAGTGCGAGTCGTGTCAGTTAGGGAAACAGTCTAGAACTATCTTTCCTAAACGGTCCCAGATTAGCAGTAAAAACATTTTTGATCTTGTTCATTCAAATGTATGGGGTCTGTGTCATGTTCCAAGTTTGTCTGGCAATAAATACTTTATTTTGTTTATTGATGATTTCTCTCGTGCGATGTGGTTGTTTATGTTGAAAAATCGGTCTCAAGTGCTATCTACAATAAAATTCTTTTTTGCTGAAATAAAAACTCAATATTCTGTGCCTATTAAAATTCTGAGAACCGACAATGCTTTGGAGTTTGTTCAGAAAGAAGCTGGATTGTTTTGTCGATCTGTGGGTACTATTCATCAGACATCATGTGCCTATACGCCTCAACAAAATGGAGTTGCAGAAAGGAAAAATAGGCATTTACTTGAGGTTGTTAGAACTATAATGTTGCATTCTAATGTACCTAGGCATTTTTGGCCAGAAGCTATCCTAACTGTCTGTTTTCTGATTAATAGAATGTCGTCTTCTGTTATTGGCAACAAGATTCATGTTCAGGGTTCTACAGCCTAATGTAACTCTGTTTTCTGTACCTCCACGGATATTTGGCTCTACTTGTTTTGTGCGGTTACTTGGACCAAACTATGATAAATTATCTCCTAGAGAAGAAAAATGTATTTTATTGGGTTATTCTCGTACTCAAAAAGGGTATCGGTGCTATAGTCCTACTGTGAAAAAATGGTTCACGAGTAGTGATGTAGTTTCTTTTTAGGATACACCTTTTTATTCTGCTAAAGGAGATACCCTGGATTCTGATATAATCACAGCACCATTGCCTGTCATAACTGATTGCACTTCTGACACTTCATCTGCTGAAACTACTACTACTCCACTTATTGTGCATAAACGCAGGAACAGGTCCCAACCTGCTCAAGACCCCCCCACACACACCATACAGCACCAATCTTCTCCTCACGAAGGTCCTACTCCTGCTGAGGTACATTCTGACTTAGATCTGCCTATTGCTCTCAGAAAAGGCACTCATTCTTGTACTTCTCATAATATTGCTAATCATGTTTCTACTGCACACATGAGTATTCATGCTAGTAACTTTGTGGCTATTCTATCTGCTATTGTTGTTCCCAAGACTGTCCATGATGCCTTACAAAGCTCAGCCTGGATGACTGCCATGAAAGAGATGACTGCTCTTACTGATAGAGGAACTTGGGAGCTGGTGGATCCACCTCTTGAGTGCAAACTTGTTAGCTGCATATGGGTCTATGCTGTAAAGTATCAACCTGATGGAACAATGGAACATCTAAAGGCACGGCTGGTTGTAAAAAGGCAATGTATTAAAAAACGGGAAGCGGGAGGCGTGCGGACGGGACCTTGTAGCCGCTCAAGCGGCAGGCTGGCGTTTAAGCGGGCGATTTTTGAAAAAGCGGATGCTTAAACTCTTATATATTTATATACAAAATTACATGTATGTGTATATAAAAAATATATTTCTAAGAAAATTAGTAATACTAACCAGTTACTAATGAACAAAATCTGTAAGAATATCAGTAAAATCATTAGAAGTATAATAGAGTAATATGATATTTACTTGGATATATTACAGCAGTACCCTATTATATACAGCTTACATACAAAGTTTGCATTCTAAAGTAGGACTAGGTATATCATAGAACATTTAATGTATACAAGCTTCATATATTATACTCAATACTACTTGGATGATATAATTAATTAACATTACATGCTTACACAGCATTTTTTTCAAAAAGCGGGAAAAAGCGGGCAAAAAGTGGGCAAAAAGCGGGAAAAAGGCGGGTGAAGCGGGAAAAAAGCGGGCGTTTTTCGAAAACCCGCTCAAGCGGGCGCTTAAGGGCGATATTAGGCGGATGGGCTTTGCTGCCCGCTTAAGCGGCCGCTCAAGCGGCCAGGCGGCTGGTTTTTAATTCACTGCAAAAGGGTATACTCAAACTTATGGAATTGACTATTTTGAGACATTTTCACATGTTGCCAGACTTAACTCTATCAGAGTTCTTCTTTCTGTTGCTATTAACTTAGACTGGCTTCTTATTCAACTGGATGTTAAAAATGCCTTCCTATATGGGGATCTTCAAGAAGAGGTTCATATGGAGCAACCCCCTGGGTTTGTTGCTCAGGGGGGGTCACATAAAGTCTGCAGGTTAAAAAAATCTATTTATGGGCTCAAACAAAGTCCTCGGGCATGGTTTGATAAGCTGAGTAAAATCCTGACTGCTTTTGGTTTTCTGAGGTCACAGGTTGATCATTCAGTCTTTACAAAAAAGACTTCTTCTGGTATTGTGATTCTGATTGTTTATGTTGATGATATTGTTCTATCTGGCAGTGATCATTCTGAAATTCAGGCTACTAAAACACACTTGTGCAAACATTTTGCTACTAAAGATCTGGGGAGGCTAAGATATTTTCTAGGCATTGAGGTATCTAGGACTTCTAATGCTCTTGTCTTATCTCAGAGGAAGTATGTTCTAGACCTGTTACAGGAGACTGGGATGCTTGGTGCACGTCTTGTTGATACTCCTCTGGATCCTAATATTAATTGGGATGATGATTCTTCTCCTATGTTTCCACACAGTAAAAAATATAGGAGACTGATTGGCAAGATGATTTATCTGACTGTTACTAGAGTTGATATATCTACTGTTGTTGGTCTTCTTAGCAGGTACCTGGATAAGCCTAGACAGTGTCACTGGGATGCTCTATGTAATATTCTGTGATATCTTAAGAAATCACCTGGCAAAGGCCTCTACTATAGAAAGCATGGACACTGTTCTCTGGAAGAATATTCTGATTCTGATTATGCTGGGAGTAAGATTGACAGAAAATCTACTTCAGGCTACTATACTTATGTTCGAGGTAATCTGGTCACTTGGAGAAGTAAAAAGCAAAATGTTGTTGCCAGATCCAGTGCTGAAGTTGAATACAGGGCGATGGCCCACACTGCTTGTGAGCTCCTATGGGTACAATCTCTTTTGAAAGACTTTGGGGTTGAGTCTTCTGTTGCTATCCCTATGCACTGTGACAATAAAGTTGCTATCTTCACTGCTAATAATCATGTATATCATGAGCGCACAAACCATATTGAAGTTGATTGTCACTTCATTCGAGAGACTATCTTATCTGGCAAGATCTGCACTCCTTTCACTCGCTCAGAAGATCAAGTTGCTGATGTGTTTACAAAGCTGCTAGCCAAGAAACATTTCAACTCGCTTGTGGACAAGTTGGGCATGATTGATATCTATGCTCCAACTTGAGGGGGAGTGTTAATATATGTCTTTACTTACTGTCCTGTTATTTTACTTTTCTATTTGGACCTACATGTAATTGTTCCACTAATATATATATCAGGGTACACACATTGTATAACCCTACGCTTCCTCAATTTGTTGTCTCATCCTTTATTTGGTTGATGTATATTTTGGTGTGTACACTGCATATAAATGGTTGCTAAGTAAAATTTTCTCAATATCCATTCATAACCTATTGTCATAGTCGTAAGAGACTAACTATTTGGCAAGGTGGTTGCGTAGCAACAGCCAGCAATTTCAATCGGGACAGCTCCTCAACTGATGTACCAAAGACAAAATCATGTGCCGTTCTTACAAATATTGTTCCGAGCATTTCACAGTGATAACCAATGCAATTTTTTGCCTTAACTAATCGAGGTGGATGACAGACATCAGGGTGATTTGAAATGGTTGTGTGCTGGTGTTGGTAGGTTTATGCCATGACAATGGTTTTATACACAACCGATGTAGATGTGCAGTGCCCCAAATTAAGGGCAAATGATTTTTGAAGATAAATAATTAATGGAAAACTGCAGCATATATGTATTCTATAAACACTCATTATACCCGCCCGCGTATAACAAGTATACAAATTAGAAAATCATCTGAAAAATGTATATATCGAATAAAACAAGGTCAATGTTGCTGCTATTTTAAAAATTGTTATCAATGAGTACGACTTACAAAAGGATTCATCAGACCTGGATAATTCTCCGGATTTGAATTATCACATTCCAGTTCGGATTCGGTTGGTGTTTTTCGGATTCGACGGATATCGGATCAAATGTCAGATACGGTAAAAAAATCGGATTTGGGTATCGGATATATAGGTATCCCATTCGAGTTCAATCCGTTTACAGGTCCACAAAAGAGCAACTGCTGTCTTTTTTGTTTTGCAGAGAGAAAGGGAATCATAGATAATGGAAGAAAGCAGAGGTATGAGTGGAGAAGCTAAAATCATGCTATGATGATTGAGAGAGGGAAGATGAACAACACTTTCGGCGTGTGCGGTGCATCCGGCGTGAACGGTACTTCCAATATAACGGTATCAGTCCCGCTCTGATACTATAGGTTAAGAGAGACTTTAGGTCAAAAAAACATATTTATAGTAGGCTCCTATATATAGGAGGATTAGAGAGAAGAGGGATTAAATGGATATTAAGTGTACATGGATTCACTTAAGCCTATTACAAAATAAGCAAAGCATAAGTGGGTCTAAGCCCAATAGATAATGTGAAGACAAGGAAAACAAGAAATCGACAATAAACATAGCGATGGCAAAATAATGGAACATCCAAACTCAATAATAAGAGCTTTGGTCCATGAAGCCTGCAAGTAGTGTGTGATATACCCCTGTATTCTATTATGACTCAACCACGGATTTAGCCACAACATTCTACGTCTTGCTCCCCCAAGTAACAAGATTGCCATCGACACTTCATTGACATTATAAGTTTGAAGTGGGGAAGTAACACAAAACAGATATAATTCTTCTTTTGATTTGATGTTTTTCCAAGAGGGGCCCGGACATGTTGGGGAAAGTTTCAACATTTTAATGGAGGTTT